>NW_026847882.1:21680708-21701936 GCF_025583915.1 Anolis sagrei ordinatus | reverse complement strand
ACGAGGACTCCAAGATCTTTTTCACACGTACTGCTCTCAAGTCAGGCATTGTCCCCCATTCTGTATCTTTGCTTTTTTTATTTTTTGCCAAAGTGGAGTATCTTGCATTTGTCCCTGTTGAACTTCATTTTGTTAGTTTGGGCCCATCATCTCTCTAATCTGTCAAGATCGTTTTGAATCCTGCTCCTGTCCTCTGGAGTCTTGGCTCTCCCTCCCAATTTGGTGTCATCTGCAAACTTGATGATCCTGCCTTCTAGCCCTTCATCTAAGTCATGAATCAAGATTCTGAACAGGACCGGGCCCAGGATGGAACCCTGCGGCACTCCACTTGTCATATCACTTCCACTGACATGGCTCACTGCTATGGAATCAGAGAAGTTGTCATTTTCATGTATTTAGCCTTCTCTGACAAAGAGTGGTGATGCCTCCCCAAACTACATCTCTCGGTAGTGTAGCATTGAGTCATGGCAATTAGATGGTGTCAAACCACATTATAGAACTATAGAATGCTAGAGCTGGAACAGACCCCCAAGGGCCATCCAGTCTAACCCCATTCTGCCAGGCAGGAAGACACCATCCAAGCCCTCCCAACAGATAGCCATCCAAGCTCTGCTTTAAAATTAATTTGACAGTATAGTTCCTTCATCTGACTTTGGTGTTTATGATACATCTTTCTGCTCAGGATCTTATCCTTGCCCAAACTTTTGGAAGAGAATGTGAAAGACCTTGTAAAACTACAACTCCCAGGATTCTATAGGCAATTACAGTGATGTCAAACTGCATTCATTCCACAGAGTAGAGGCCACGTGTCTTAGGGTGCATTTGTACTGCAGTTTGACACCACTTTCACTGCCTTGGCTCAAAGCTATAGAAATTCTGGGAGCTATAGTTTGATGAGGTATCAGCCTTCTTTGGCAGAGAAGACTGAAGACCTTGTAGAGCTACAACTCCCAGGATTTCATAGCATTGGGCCATGCAAGTGGAAGTGGTGTCAAACTGCATTCATCCAATAGTTGAGATCAAAATGTGCTCTGGGGAGCTCCACGATGGCCCCTTGGGTTTCTATTACTACTACTACTACTACTACTACTACTACTACTACTACTACTACTACGGCTGGGTGGCCATCTGGTGGGGGTGCTTTGATTGTGCTTTTCCTGCATGACAGAAAGGAGTTCAGTTTGATGCCCCCTGGGGTCTTCCACTGAAATACAGTTCAGCTTATGTTGGTCAAAAAGGTTGCCCATGCCCGATATATGTGTGTGTGTGTTTGTGTGTGTGTGTGTATATACACATACATACACCAGCCGTCCCCTGCCACGCATTGCTGTGGCCCACATGGGAGTCCTGTGCGGGAGGCTTGGCCCAATTCTATCGTTGGTGGGGTTCAGAATGCTCTGTATTTATTTATCGTGTCATCAGCAACCAGACATTTGTATTACATTTTTAACAAAAACAAACAAACATACAAAAGACACAGAGTTTGCAAGCTTGTTAGTTGATAAAATATCCTTTGACCAGTATCTGCCCACTTGGAGTGCCTCTGGTGTTACGATAAGAAGGTCCTCCCTGGTGCATGTAGCAGGGCTCAGGGTGCATTGCAGCAGGTGGTCAGTGGTGTGCTCCTCTCCACACTTGAATGTTGTGGATTCCTCTTTGTAGCCCCATTTCTTAAAGTTGGCTCTGCATCTCGTGGTGCCAGAATGGCACCTGTTCAGGGTCTTCCAAGTCTTCCAAGTTTTCTGTGTGCCCAGGGGGGAGTCTCTCATTTGGTATCAGCCATTGGTTGAGGTTCTGGGTTTGAGCCTGCCACTTTTGGACTCTCGCTTGCTGAGGTGTTCCAGCGAGTGTCTCTGTAGATCTTAGAAAACTATTTCTAGATTTAAGTCGTTGACGTGCTGGCTGATACCCAAACAGGGGATGAGCTGGAGATGTCTCTGCCTTGGTCCTTGCACTATTGGCTGCTCCTTCCCGGCGGATGTCAGGTGGTGCGATATCGGCTAAGCAGTGTAATTTCTCCAGTGGTGGAGGGCGCAGACACCCTGTGATAATACGGCATGTCTCATTAAGAGCCACATCCACTGTTTTAGTGTAGTGAGATGTGTTCCACTCCGGGCATGCATACTCAGCAGCAGAGTAGCACAGCGCAGGGGCAGATGTCTTCACTGTGTCTGGTTGTGATCCCCAGGTTGTGCCAGTCAGGAACCAGAAGAATGCTTTGTGATTTTAGGTGAATTATAAATCCCAGCAACTACAACTCCCAAATGTCAAGATTATATTTTCCCCAAACTCCACCAATGTTCACATTTGGGCATATTGAGTATTCATGTAGAGTTTGGTCCAGATCCATCATTGGTTGAGTCCACAGTGCTCTCTGGATGTAGGTGAACTACAAATCAAGGTCAATGCCCACCAAACCCTTCCAGTTTTTTCTGTTGGTCATGGGAGAACTGTGTCCCAAGATTGGTTCAATTCCATCGTTGGTGGAGTTCAGAATGCTCTTTGATTGTGAGTGTACTATAAATCCCAGCAACTAAAACTCCCAAATGACAAAATCCATTTTTTGAGTGAAGGACATACATTGGGTTGTTAGGTATCTTGTGTCCAAATTTGGTGTCAATTCGTCCAGTGGGTTTTGAGTTATGTCAATCCCACAAATGAACATTCTCTCTCTCTCTCTCTCTCTCTCTCTGTGTGTGTGTGTGTGTGTGTGTGTCTATCTATCTATCATCTATCTATCTATCTCTCTATCTTTCTATCTATCTTATATAATATATAATATAAACATTGGTTTGTTGTAGGTATTTCAGGGTTATTTCTTGGGAATCTATGAGAAACTTTTTGCTTCAAAAAGGGCTTCGTGGCTGAAAATGTTTGAGAACCCCTGGTCTAGCTGCACCTTTCCATTACCTTCCTGCAGGTTGATGATGGATGGAGGATGCTGGGAACAGGCCAAGAATTTGGTTCTTTCTGGAGGTGAGCAGCAGGTATGGGCACCTGGGCACGAGCCAGGAGCTTCGGGTCATCGGAGGACGAATCCAGGAGAGAAGAAAACACTCAATGGTCTGTGGAAGTGAAAGAGATCTGTGTGCAAAAATGCCCACGCCCTAAGACGATGGGGGAACAAAGGGGCCTTATGGGGAGGAAAAGCAGAAGGAGGAAACGGCATCGCTGCAACAACACGTAGCCCTCGGTTGTGTGTTTTTGTTACTTGTGTTACCTAGCAGGAAGGAAAGGAAGCTTACCTGTTTGCCTGTTTTAAAAAATTCCAATGTTGACCTTTTGCCTCCAAAGGAAATTCCATGGTACATAGAAACGGCATGATGTGACAACAAGGAAATTAGAAAATGGAAACTGGAGGAAGGAATCTAGCAAACCCTTTAAGACCAATTAGTAGGAGTATTATTTAAAACTAATTTCTGGATTTCTGTCAATTTTGCAGACTCTGATTAAAAGATGCTAAAATAAATCTGTTTCTCTGAGGGTGTGTGCTGTCGCGCTTGGGGGCTCTTATTCTTAATGAAGGAGGGATGGACGTGGCATCTTTTCCCCAGGGGATTGCTTCTTGCCCTCCTCTAGGAAACTGGAACTCTCAAAAACCCCAAACGCTGTAAATAACTCAAAATAAGTTTTATTGATCACAAAGAGTTATTTCTTTAAAGCAATAAGCTGGAAACTTCAAAATATACATTACAGTCTCAGTTAGTTCTGGGTCCAAGGGGTTTGAAGCTGAGAAGCCTCACCAAGTTTCCTCTTTCCTCAATGGCTGTGAATGCCGGAGCAAACCACAACCCCAGTTCAGATGGCCTATGTTTTGAAGACTCAGGATCTTCCTCTGGTACCAAAAGAACCGGTTTGAAGGCACTTGAGACTTCCAACGTTGTTCAGGTTGGTCTGAACATGAAGCACAAGTCTCAAGGGTAAAAAACCTGAGAACTGGTGCTAAGAGGTAACTTAAATCAGGGTCTTTTAGAGTCAAGTCTCTTACTCACATCCATCTGGTACAAACTCTGATGGCAGAATGAAAAGAAAGGAAGCACTCCCCTCCTGCAAGAAGAGGTGGAGCCAAACAGTACTGATTGACAGCTATAAGTAACCAATCCATACAACTATACATAAGCAGGGTAAAAAGGGGAGGATTAAGCATGATACAACAGTTTAAGCCTTGCAACTAACAGTTCTATACATAGGTGGTGCCACTCGAGCCGTCACAGGGTGCATCTACATTGTAGACTCAATTGAGTTTGGCCTCAGTTTAAAACCATATGGCTCAGTGCTATGGAATCCTGGGAGTTATAGTTTTACAGTGTCTTTAGTCTTTTCTGCTGTTGCCTCACCAAACTACAGCTCCCAGGATTCTATAGCATTGATCTATGGAAGTTAAAGTGGTTTCAAACCGCATTACTTTGACAGTGTAGATGCGTCATATAACTTGCCACTGGGCTCTTAACCTTTATGTCCTGTAATGAAACCGTTTAACTGGCTCTCTTTTTTGCAAACTGCTGCAAAAGCAATGACAAAAAAACCCATAAATCCATGCAATCCATCCAAAAACAGTTTAGAGTCAATTAAATTTAAGAGTTCAATATTTCCCCTTGTAAATGCCTGGGCAATGAAGCATGTTTGGGTTTGGGGCCAAAGGAAAAATAGGTTCCATGCCGATGGTATTTATCTTGGGGTGCATCTACCCTGTAGAAGGAATGCAATTGGACACCACTTTAACGACCATGGCTCAGGATGGATCTAAACTGACATATAATCCAGTTCAAACCAGATAATCTGGATTCAGAAACTAGATTATACAGCAGTGTGGATGGGATCTCAGTGCTATGCAGTTCTGGGAGTTGCAGTCCAAATCTCAGAAGGATTGCCAAGGAATCCCAGTGCTGAGGCTGTATTTCAGAATGTAGAGATTTCATCTAGGACCGCGGATAAGGAGGTCTGTGCCTGGTGATCTTCTGCTAAACCAGACCAGCCAGGACAGAGAACAAGTAGTTCAGGTTGAAGACAAAGCTACAAAGGTTTACTAAGACTTGGCCAAATAGAATGCAAGTGTAAGCAGCACGCTTTCAAAGGTACAAGCACAAATTCATTGAAAAATACAAGACCTTTTATGCAGTTCTGATAGCTGTTCAGACTTTTTGCTCTCTCTCCCATGATTGGCTGAAAAGCAGGGCCGGCTAGGATTCACACAGAGATTGACTGGCGATTCCTCTGATGTCGCAGCCTGAAGGAGATCCCCAAGATGGGAAGAAGAACAGTTGATGTTGGACCGTTCAAAGGTCCAATCAATTGCAGACACCTCCTGGGAGGTCACAAAACCAAAGTAAGTGGTGACGTAGGTATGCAGATGATTCCTTGATTAACTTAAAGTGTCCAATTCTGTTGAAACTAAATTGTAAGCCTCGAAAGACAAAGAGTGATGATCCCAAATGGTCAGAGGCTCAGCTTCCTTTTCAGAAAATTAATGTATTCATATTTGGTTCTCTTCTGTGGGAGTGATAATCCTCTAGTCTTGTCTAAACAGGAAAGAAATCTTAAAATTAACGGCCTTGGTTAGGATTTGGATGGAAAACCACCAATGAGTATCAGGCTCTGTTTCGGAGGAATGAACTAGCAAAATGACCTCCAAAACTTGACCTCCAAAATGACCTCCAAAACTTCCATGCCTGAGAAAACCTTCCAAAATTCATGAGATCACCATAAATCCACAAGCAACCTAAAGGCCTACATATGCACAAAAACCATCTTGGGACCCAGTTTTGTGGAGTGAATGGGATACAAATAGATGAATCTTGGACTAAACTGGGGTCTGAATCTCAGCCTCTTCCTAGCAGCAGAAGCAAGTGGTATGGCCCATCCAAAAAAGGTCAGATCAAGGAGGCAACTGATGTAAGGAAAGCTGCCGCTTGGCAGTTTCTAAAAGCCTGGATCTCCCTCGTCTTGTTGACAATTATTTTTTAAAGGGTGACGGCTTGTCCCTTAGTTGTTTATCCAGCCTTCGGAGCCAAAACCCCATCCAGCTTTCTTCGCCCTCTGCAGGGAACTGCTCTGTTTTGCTCACTTTGCCTTCGGCGGCTGAAGTCATGGAGAGGAGTCACTCCAAAGCCTTGCCAGGAGAGGAAATGCCTTGGCAAGCGGAGACCACACTGGGCCAGCTGTGGTACAAACAAGGCAGCCAAAACATGACTGGATGCAGTGGAGGGGTTTAAAACCCTTCTCTGGTGTGGAATTATCCAGGAGGAAATTCCCCATTTGTGTGCATTCCATGGGTTGAGTTATAGAATCACAAAATTCTAGAAACCCCAAGGGCCATCCAATCCAACCCCCACCATACAGGGAGACACCATTCAAAGAAGGAGACTCCACTGGGTTCTCATTATTAATTTAATTTTGAAGCTGGAAGGGACCCCCAAAGGGCATCTAGTCAAAACCCCTGGTCAATGCAGGAATGTGCAATTGATGACAAATGTCCAAACTCTGTTTAAAGACCTCCAAAGAAGGAGACTCTGCCAACTTTTGAGGTAACCCATGTTATTCTCAGTCAATGTTTAGTGGAATCACTTTCACTGTAATTTGAGTTAATTGGTTCTATAATAGGCAAGCTACAGCAAAGAAGACCCTGTATAGTGTATACTTTACCATTGATGCAACTGGGAAGAAATCCCATCCAGCAGATCTCATAGAATCATAGACTTGTAGAGTTAGAAGAGATCCCAAGGACCATCCAGTCCAACTCCCACTGTGCCGTCGCGCCTGGGGGCTATAACTCTTAGTGAAAGAGGCATGGACGTGACATCTTTCCCCAGGGGATTGCTTCTTGCCTTCCTTTAGGAAAACTGGAACTCCCAAGGACCAAAACACTGTTGATATCTCAAAATAGGTTTTATTGTTCACAAAGAGTTATCCCTTTAAGGCAATAAGCTGGAAGTTTCAAAGGGGTAAAGGAAAATATACATTACAGTCTCTGGTTGTCTTGGGTCCAAGGAGTTTTGCAGCTGAGAAGCTTTTCCAGGTCCCTCTTTCTCAATCGCTGTGAATATCAGAATAATCACAACCCCAATTCCAATGGCCTATATTTTGAAGGCACAAAGCCGTCCTCTGGTGCCAAAGAACTGGTTTGAAGGCGCTTGAGGCTTCTCAACATTGTCCAGGTTGATCTGAACATGAAGCATAAGTCTCAAGGGTAAGAACCTCAGAATTGGTGCTGAGAGGTAACTTAATCAAGGGCTTTAGAGCCAAGTCCCTCACTCACGTTCATCTGATAGAAAGTTTGATGGTGGAATGGAAAAGGAAACACTGTCCTGCTCTCTAGGAAGAGGTGTGGTCAAACAATTGAGCAGGAGGAGCAATTCAACTGGTGCAAACAACATTGATTGACAGCTATAAATAACCAATCAACCCAGCTATACATTAACAGGGAAAAAAGGCAAAATCAGGCATGATACAACAGTTCAAATCCTGCAACTTACAGTTCTACATATAGGTGGCACCACTCGCGCCATCACACCCACCATGCAGGAAGACACCATCCAATCTCTCTGGACAGATGGCCATCCAGCCTCTGCTTAAAAAGCGCCAGAGAAGGAGACTCCACTGGATTCCCAGGGAACAGATCCCACTGCCAAACCTTTGTTACCATCAATAAGTTGTTCCTAATGTATTGTCAACGGCTTTCATGGCTGGAATCACTGAATTGTTGTAGTTGTTGTAGAGGTCACTACCTCTGAGGGTGCATGCCATAGATGCAGGCGAAACATCAGGAGAGAATGCCTCTAGAACATTGCCATATAGCCCAAAAAACCTACAAAAACTCAGTTGTTCCTAATGTTTAGGTGGGATCTCTTTCCTTGCAATTGTAATCAATGGCTCCATTGAGCCCTAGCCTCCAAGGAAACAGAAAAGGACTTCACTCAACCTCAATGTGACATCCTTTCATATATTTAAACCTGGTTCTCAGGTCCAGTTTCAACTCCCCTTTTTGTCCTAATGTGGTTTTATTGACCATTTTTTGCTGAACTCAAAATTCTTGATGAGTGGGATACAAGAGATAAGATGGCTTGGATGACATCTCACATCCAGAATCATAGGAAGGCACAATCAAAGCCCGCCCGACAGATGTCCACTTAGCCTCTGGCCACCTCATTTGTGGTCACTGATGGGGTGATGTCGTGCGGCACCTCCCTCATGTCTCGCCAGAGAACCAAGAGCTGCAGCCAGAAGGGCAAACATGAGTCAGGAGGTTGACAAATACAGACCTGATGTAGTCAGCACCGAAAGAAGGGAGTGACCCGGATGGGCTCAATCGTCCTTTCAATGTGAAAGAGTCACTGTTGGTTCACACAGACTGAAAGCAAGCTCTATCTCTCTCCTTTTAAAAGATGTTTAATTTCACTTTACACACCCATAAATAAACCAACCATCAAATAAAGAAATCCAACAAGAACAGAGCTGAATTCATAATCAGGCTTAAGGGTTCCAACCTGTTGCAATAACACACACACATATACGAGGGTTGAATGAAAAGTAATGCCTCCACCTTCATAACTCCTCAACAGATGGCAGTACTGGTATGCCGGTATGCCCAAATTTGAATACTGGTGGGGTTGGGGGGGATTGATTTTGCCATTTGGGAGTTGTAGTTGCTGGGATTTATAGTTAACCTGTAAACAAAGAGCATTCTGAACCCCATCAACAATGGAATTGAACCAAAGTTGGCACACAGAACTCCCATGACCAACAGAAAATACTGGAAGGGTTTGGTGGGCATTGACCTTGAGTTTTGGAGTTGTAGTTCGCCTATACCCAGAGAGCACTGTGGACTCGAACAATGATGGATCTGGACCAAACTTGGCACGAATACTCAATATGTTCAAATGTGAACACTCGTGGGGTTTTGGGAAAATAGACCTGGGATTTATAGTTCACCTACAATCAAGGAGCATTCTGAACCCCACCAATGATAGAATTGGGCCAAACTTCCCACACAGAACCCCCATGACCAACAGAAAATACTGTGTTTTCTGATGGTCTTTGGCGACCCCTCTGACACCCCTTGCGACCCCTCCAGGGGTCCTGACCCCCAGGTTGAGAAACACTGGTCTTAGAGGGTCTTTGAGGCCAGCCAAGACTTCAACTGGACACATGTATTGGAAGTCAACCATGCCCTGCGCAAGTTTATAGTCCTCATTGATGGCAAGTA
Source organism: Anolis sagrei ordinatus (assembly GCF_025583915.1). Lineage (NCBI taxonomy): Eukaryota > Metazoa > Chordata > Lepidosauria > Squamata > Anolidae > Anolis > Anolis sagrei. Next base: position 21,692,734 of record NW_026847882.1, on the reverse strand, counting down.
TGGATAGGCAGCTAAGGTCGGATGTAGGGTGAACCCATCATTACCTCTGTCTAGATCTAAGGAAGTAATGCTACCCCTCTATTCTGCTTTGGTTAGACCACATCTGGAATATTGTGTCCAATTCTGGGCACCACAATTCAAGAGAGATATTGACAAGCTGGAATGTGTTCAGAGGAGGGCGACTAAAATGATCAAGGGTCTGGAGAACAAGCCCTATGAGGAGCGGCTTAAGGAGCTGGGCATGTTTAGCCTGAAGAAGAGAAGGCTGAGAGGAGATATGATAGCCATGTATAAATATGTGAGAGGAAGCCACAGGGAAGAGGGAGCAAGCTTGTTTTCTGCTTCCCTGGAGACTAGGACACGGAACAATGGCTTCAAACTACAAGAGAGGAGATTCATCTGAACATGAGGAAGAACTTCCTGACTGTGAGAGCCGTTCAGCAGTGGAACTCTCTGCCCCGGAGTGTGGTGGAGGCTCCTTCTTTGGAAGCTTTTAAGCAGAGGCTGGATGGCCATTTGTCAGGGGTGATTTGAATGCAATATTCCTGCTTCTTGGCAGGGGGTTGGACTGGATGGCCCATGAGGTCTCTTCCAACTCTTTGATTCTATGATTCTATGATTCTATGATTCTGTGCCTGTCTTCTATTCTCTCTATTTCTTCTTTGTGAGACTCATAACTCTCAGAGACATACCTCCTTTCTTAAAATTTCAGACCACATAGAACTCCAGGTCCATCTTCCCTTTGTCCTCCTCTCCATCCAGAGATAGATTGACCCTAACTTTCCTATACAGAAATGTCATTCTTTCCAATAAGGCTTTTTGTAACTTTTTAAACCTGTCTCTGCTGCTTGAATGGATGGAGTTCGTTTGCTCCGCTGCTGTGCTCAGAGGCTGAGCTACTGCTCTGCTAACTTGCTATATACTGCTGTTTTATTTTGGTGCTTTTCTCCATTTTTAAATCCCAACAACAAGATTGGTGCCATGAGTAGGAAGCCTTCCCAAGGGCATGTGCCGGTTATCCATTTCCCATCCCTCACCGCTCTTCTCAGTCCAGACGTGGAGCTCCTTGGCCAGTTCGGGCACCACCAGGAAGGTCCTCCATCCCTGCCGCTTCTTGGACTTGAGGATGTCCCCAAAGATGTGGTCCCCGATGTAGAGGATGTCTTTCCCCTTCACCCCCAAAAGGTCGCACACCACATCCGAGGAGCCTGGGCCGGAATCGGAGATCCCAGGGTTGGGGTCACACACACTGTCCCCAGCACCACCCCACAGCGAAAAGGGAAGGGGAAGGGGGCCCGGCATGGAGAGAGGACATGGGGAGCGTACCTCCGGAGTAGACGGTGCTGTGCTGGAGGGGCCCCGTGTAGGTCCCAATCCGCAGATTCCCCGTGTCCTGCAACCATGGACAAGGATGATATATCAGAAATGCAAGAAATGGAGTCTGCAGCCCTCTGAAGTCTGTTTCCCTCACCCATTCTTAGGTTCTGGGCACTCTAGCTCTCCATAAAGAGTTAGGAGATAAATGTATTGTCGAAGGCTTTCATGGCTGGAATCACTATCAGTATTTAAAAACTCTAAAATTACAACAGCAAAACAGCAGAGAGGAAACAACCAGGCACATCTTAACACCTCTCAACAAAAGATTCCCAGGCTCAGCCAGGCCTTCAAATGCTAATGAAGGTGGTCAGTTGAAACATTCACACCTAGCTCCAGCAGGGAAGAGCTCTTGGCCCCACCCCAGCCATTCCACAGATATATAAACCCATATTCCTAATTCCAACAGACCTCACTACCTCTGAGGATGCTTGCCATAGATGCAGGCGAAACGTCAGGAGAAATGCCTCTAGAACATGGCTCTATAGCCCGAAAAAACCCACAAGAACCTAGGAAAAAACTTTGTAAATAAATCCCCCAGTTACAAGCATCTGACTTACAAACAACTCCTAGTTAAGAATGGAGTGAGACAAGAAAGTGAAAGGAATCTGTCAGAAATATTAAAAATTAACTAGCTTAGTAGCCATTGGTCAGAGGTAAACCTCAGTGGGAGAAAGGTCTCTGACTGTGAGAAGGCCTCAGAGTGTGAGAAGCTTTGGTGAGAGAAGCCCCATGTTTTAAAGGCCTCGTGTGTAAAGCTGTGTAAAGCTACTATGTGAAGCTCCTGTGTAATTTCAGTGTGAGAGGAAGCTCTATGAGAGCGAAGCTGTTTATCTGCGACTTTATTTGTGTTGTGGAAACCATATTTTACTACCAAAAAAAAGCCCCCTATGGAAGAGATAGCATTGGTCTGTGTGTTTTTGATCTTTCTGTCACTTTGGTCTAGTTGTGCTGGGTCACGCTGCTGCTGATAAGTTACTCTGCTGTGCATTTATGGAGAGGGTTATTTGTTAATAAGCCCACTTGCCCAACAGAATCTTATCCTCAGAAGGGAAATTTATTCCTGGAAGAGTTAGTATAATAGGAAAAGGGGTCTCCAGTGAAGCTTTATCTCCAATCCTTGCTTCCACAACACGTCAAATTCTACAACAAGCCAATTCTAGGATGATATGATATATCTAATATATACAGGCAGTCCCCAAGTTATGAACAACCGAGGTTCTGTAAGTTATCTCCAATCCTTGCTTCCACAGCAAGCCAAATTTTCAAAAAAACCCAATTGTCACAAAGACAGAAAGTAGGATGAAATCTTCCAAACAGCAACAGACACTGGGTTTCACCCTTCCCTATGCATCCAAAGCTATATATATATTTGACTAAAGTCACACGTAAGAAATGTTTCTGTTCCGACTTACATAAAAATTCAACTTAAGAACAAACCTACAGAACCTCTCTTTGTCCATAACTTGGGGACTGCCTATGAGCATACGAGAAGCATATGAGAAGTTTGGCCTAAAATTAAAAATTGGGAAAACCAAAGTGCCCTTCCAGCAGTCACCAGCCAATCCCTCTCAAATGCAAGAAATACAGCTTAATGGTGTAACATTAGAAAATTTCTGCTCCCTTGGCAGCCACCTCTCCACAAAAGTCAACATGGACACTGAAATACAATATTGCCTGAGCTCTGCGAGTGCAGCTTTTTTCCGAATGAAGCAGAGAGTGTTTGAGGACTGGGACATCAGCAGGGATACAAAGGGCTTGTTTATAAGGCTATTGTCCTCCCAACCCTGCTATACGCCTGCGAGATGTGAACTATCTAGATGTCACATGCAACTCCTGGAACGATTCCATCAGCATTGCCTCTTGAAAATCCTGCAAATCTCTTGGGAAGACAAGCGGACAAATGTCAGCGTGCTGGAAGAAGTGAAGACCACCAGCAATGAAGTGACGGTCCTCCGCCATCAACTCCGCTGGACTGGCCACGTTGTCCGGATGCCCGACCACCATCTCCCAAAGTAGTTGCTCTACTCCGAACTCAAGAACGGAAAACGGAATGTTGGAGGACAGGAAAAGAGATTGAAAGATGGGCTCAAAGCCAACCTTAAAAACTCTGGCATAGACACTGAGAACTGGGAAGTCCTGGCCCTTGAGTGCTCCAGCTGGAGGTCAGCTGTGACCAGCAGTGCTGTAGAATTTGAAGAGGCACGAATGGAGGGCGAAAGAGAGAAACGTGCCAAGAGGAAGGCGCGTCAAGCCAACCCCGACCGAGACCACCTTCCAGCTGGAAACCAATGCCCTCACTGCAGGAGAAGATGCAGATCAAGAATAGGGCTCCACAGTCACCTACGGACCCATCAGTACACTGATCTTGGAAGACTATCCTACTTGGACAATGAGGGATCACCTAAGTAAGTAAGCATAATATCATAGTCCCTGCTTAGTGATGGGTTGGGATACCGTTGCCCACTCGCTCTGCTTTAGGAAACCTTGAGGTCCCTTGAGCCAGCCTGGGTTCCCCTGCTGCCCCGATCCCTGCCCCCTTCCTTCCCCACTGGACACTTACGGTGTTGACCTGGCGCAGGACCGTCCCCTCCGCGAAGAACAGTGGCTTGCGAGTATCCACCACAATGAGGTCGAAATAGGAGCGCCAGGAGCGCCGAGGGTCAGGTCCCTCCTGCAGCAGAGAAGGACTAGTCAAGATGGAGACAGCGAGGTACAGAGAAAGGTGAGGGACAGATCACCTGAGTCTTGCCCTTCTCCATCCAAGGGCAGGAAGGAGACCACTTGGTCAGTGCCCACTCCCTCCCTACCGGATTGTTGCTTGTCCCCTGACCACATTACAGGCCACCACACTGCCAGGTGTCACTTGCTTTTGAGGGTCCGCTGGGGCTCACAGGCCATGGAACCGCTGGGGCACACACTCCATGGACTCACCTCTCCTTCTTGATTGAAGTCAAACAAGTACGTCATGATAGCCTGCACGAGAGAAGCCCATTGCCAAGTGAGAAGACAGGGTCAGGATTCATAGAACCATGGAGTTGGAAGAGACCACTTGGGCCATCTAGTCCAACCCCCTGCAATGCAGGAAAAGCAACATCAAAGTACCCCCAACAGATAGCTATCCAGGCTCTGTTTAAAAGCCTCCAAGGAAGGATCTTCCACCACATTCCAAGGCAGAGAGTTCCACTGCTGAACAGCCAGGAAGCTCTTCCTAATGTTCAAGTGGAAACTGTTTTCCTGTTATTTGAACCCATGCCTCCAAGTCCTCGTTTCCAGGGCAGCAGAAAGTAAGCCTGACTGTGAGAGCCGTTCAGTAGTGGAACTCTCTGTCCTGGAGTGTGGTGGAGGCTCCTTCTTTGGAAGCTTTTAAACAGAGGCTGGATGGCCAACTGGAGTGCTTTGAATGCAATGTTTCTGCTTCTTGGCAGGGGGTTGGACTCCCAACTCTATGATTCTAAGAACATCTAGATTTGTTCAACAGTGGAACTCTCTGCCTCCTTCTTTGGAGGTTTTTAAACAGAGGCTGGATTGCCATCAGTAAGGGGTGCTTTGATTGTGCTTTTTCCTGTATGGCAGGGGAGTTGCCTAGTTAGCCCTTGGGGTCTTCTCCAACTCTATTATTCTTTGAGTAGCTCCCATCCAGGCTATCCAGAGGCAGCTCCAGTGGCTCTGGGTCCAAGGAAGGCAGCCCTCTTTGTGAGCTGGCTTTGTCCTCTGGGTAGCTCTTAGGACAGCCTTGTAGAAAGAGGGTATCGAGGACAAGCCTTTGGATAGGGAGAGAGAGCGTGACTCACATCCGTGTAGCTGTAGTCGCTGTTGGTGGCGAGGAAGACCTTCCCGGCCTCCTTCATGCGGCTCAGGAGCAGTGGGATCCGTTCCTGTGGGAGTGGAGGGTTGGAGAATGTCATTGCGGATCAGGCCCTCTGCACACTGCAGCACTCCATGTTGAGAGTCAGGACTTCTAGCAAGGGGCTTGGAGAAAGCGGGGAGCCCCTTGGAGCAGCGTTTCTCAACCTGGGGGTCGGGACCCCTGGGGGGGTCATGAGGGTGTCAGAGGGGGTCGCCAAAGACCATCAGAAAACACTGTATTTTGGGTTAGGGTTAGGGGTTAAGGATTATGGTTAGGGGAAAAAAGAAAACACTGTATTTTCTGTTGGTCATGGGGCTCCTGTGTGGGAAGTTTGGCCCAATTCTATCGCTGGTGGGGTTCAGAATGCTCTTTGATTGTAGGTGAACTATACATCCCAGCAACTACAACTCCCAAATGTCAAGGTCTATTTTCCCCAAACTCCACCAGTGTTCACATTTGGGCATATTGAGTATTCATGCCAAGTTTGGTCCAGATCCATCATTGTTTGAGTCCACAGTGCTCTCTGGATGTAGGTGAACTACAACTCCAAAATTCAAGGTCAATGCCCACCAAACCTTCCAGTATTTTCTGTTGGTCATGGGAGTCCTGTGTGCCAAGTTTGGATCAATTCCATCATTGGTGGAGTTCAGAATGCTCTTGATTGTAGGTGAACTATAAATCCCAGCAACTACAACTCCCAATGTCAAGTCTATTTTCCCCAAACTCCACCAGTGTTCACATTTGGGCATATTGAGTATTCATTCCAAGTTTGGTCCAGATCCATCATTGTTTGAGTCCACAGTGCTCTCTGGATGTAGGTGAACTACAACTCCAAAACTCAAGGTCAATGCCCACTAGACCCTTCCAGTATTTTCTGTTGGTCATGGGAGTTCTGTGTGCCAAGTTTGGTTCAATTCCATCATTGGTGGAGTTCAGAATGCTCTTTGATTGTAGGTGAACTATAAATCCCAGCAACTACAACTCTCAAATGACAAAACGAATCCCAGTATTCAAATTCGGGCGTATCAGGTGCCAAATTTGGTCCAGTGAATGAAAATACATCCTGCATATCAGATATTTATATTGTGATTCATAACAGTAGCAAAATTACAGTTATGAAGTAGCAACAAAAATAATGTTATGGTTGGGGGTCACCACAACATGAGGAACTGTATCAAGGGGTCGCGGCATTAGGAACCACTGCCTTAGAGCCTCAACCCCTGACGAAAGAGGAATGGGGCTGGCCATTCCTCTTTCGTGCTTCCCCCTTCCATCCAAATACATAGATCCTCTTTCCAAGAGCAGTTGAACCCTGAGGATGGGACCCACCCCCCATCCCACCCCAGTCCCCATTTCCTGGCCCCACTCACGTCTTTCACCACATACTTCTCCAGGTCCTGCAGCGTCTTCTCCTTCAGGGAGCCCTGGGAGAGGAAAGGAAGCATAGATGTCATTTTCAAAAGGGAATTTTCATGGACACTTTCAATGACTGTAAATCCCATATGTCCTGATTTACAGCCATATGTCCTGTTTTGCAGAGGCCTTTGTTTGCAGAAGGGGCTGACGGTTTGGGAAAACGTTGCTACAGAGAGGAAGTTACTCTTCAAGGATAAGAATTACTTTCCTTCTTTTTACTTAGGCGATCCCTCATTGTCCGAGTAGGATTGTCCTCCAAGATCGGCATACTGGCGGTGGGTCCATAGGTGATTGTGGAGCCCTATTCTTTACCTGCTTATTCTCCCGCAGTGAGGGCATTGGTTTCCAGGTGGAAGGCGGTCCCAGTCGGGGTTGGCTCGATGCACTTTCCTCTTGGCACGTTTCTCTCTTTCACCCTCCATTCATGCCTCTTCAAATTCTACAGCACTGCTGGTCACAGCTGACCTCCAGCTGGAGCACTCAAGAGCCAGGGCTTCCCAGTTCTCAGTGTCTATGCCAGAGTTTTTAAGGTTGGCTTTAAATCTCTTTTCCTGCCCACCAACACTACGTTTTCCGTTCTTGAGTTCGGAGTAGAGCAACTGCTTTGGGAGACAGTGGTCGGGCATCCAGACAACGTGGCCAGTCCAGCGGAGTTGATGGCGGAGGAGCATCACTTCAATGCTGGTGGTCTTTGCTTCTTCCAGCACACTGGCATTTGTCCACTTGTCTTCCCAAAAGATTTGCAGGATTTTTCAGAGGCAACTCTGATGGAATCGTTCCAGGAGTTGCATGTGACGTCTGTAGATAGTCCACGTCTTGCAGGCGTAAGGATAAGAGTACATCAGGCAGAACTAGTGACCTTGTACTCCCCAAGTTTCCCAGCCGCTTGAAGTATCAACCTATAGATACTTTCCAACTGAGTGTTCATGCCCAGAGAACAATAGACTATAGTTGTGCCATTGTTATGATCCCACGTGCCTTCCTGATTGAATTATGGAGAGCCAATAAACATCTGTATAGCCAGCTTAGACCAATGAGATAACTGATTGCTATATACCAATGAGAATGTGTCTTTAATTATCTGTCAAAGTGATAAAACCTTACAACCCCATTTGGGGGCGTATCAGACCTTTCTATACTCCATGCATTCTGTCCCCATTGCTTGGCCTGCAATAAACAGCTTCTGCCATTGGGATTCAACTTGTGGTGTGTCTTCCATTACAGTCCCATTTTGGCACCGAACGTGGGACTGGTGTTGGGGGCAAGAGTCAGAAGCGTGGAAGGGCCTCTTTGGGCTCACAGCCAACCTCCTCTGGACACCAGGCCAGTGGGGCAACACCTGTGAGATTGTCAGAAATCAACCATACACTGCATACATTTATAGTCCTCATTGTTGGAAATAGCTACCTTCTTCAACTCTTCACCAGTAATTTGTTGAAATATTATTATCTTTGCTTACTGTGTTGCATATGTATGTTTTGATATGCAGCTTTTCCTTTACTCTATGTTTCTTGAGGTTGTGGGTGAGGCTGTAGACCACATAATCAGATCTGGGACTGCTCAGAGCACAGACTCCATAAGACGCCATGAAACTTTGGACTGTTCTTAGTGTATTGTATATGTATGCTTTGGTATGCAGCTTTCCCTTTGCTCTAGTTTTCCTGAGCTTGTGGGAGGGGCTACACACCACATGATTAGATCTGGGACTGCTCAGAGCACAAACGCCATGAGACTTTGTACTGTGCTTACTGTATTGTATATGCATGTTTTGGTAGGCAGCTTTCCCTTTATGTTTCTTGAGGTTGTGGGAGGGCCTCCAGACCATATGCTCAGATCTGGGACTGCTCAGAGCACAGACTCCATTTAAACTTCAGACTTCATTAGAGCGCAGACTCCATGAGGCGCCATGAGACTTTGGATTGTTAAGAGCAAACTCATCTTGCTGTAGATTGTAAGAAAGATGCTCTGTGTTATTTGCACAGAGAAACCACTTCAAAACCTATCTGTAACTGGATTTACAAGTTATGTACCTGTATGCTGTATACATGAAGGTTGTGAGTAAACCAGATATGTTACTTTTAACAAAGTCTGGTTTATTTTTGTCTCTTGAGAGCATGATATAGAAACAAGATGTTTATGGGAGAGGAGATATTTTGGGGCACTGAAAAGAACACTTCTGATGAACTGCTACATTTTTGTGCATTGACATAATCTCTGTTCCTAACAGATCAGAAACAATTAGGTTATCACTCTAACAACTGAAAAGCCAAATTACCTTGCATAAGTACATATGGATATATACCACTGAAGAGAAGATTTTACCCAAACGAGTTTTGGGCTCTTCTCTGGAAGATCATCCTTTTACAAAAGGTTACGATTTCCAGATGGTTGTGAATGCCATTTTCCTCCAAAAGGCTATGGAGATTGTGGTTTTCCAAATGGTTACAATCTCCAAAACTTATTGATGGCCAGGTGCATGGGTCAACTTCGGCCCTCCCTCCAGGTGTTTTGGACTTCAATTCCCACAATTCCTAGCAGCTGATTGGCCCATGTCCACCTATACTAAGTGCTCTTGTTCTACTTGTAAATACTCTACTATTTTGGGAGAATTTGGCTAACTCCCGGGCCCCTCCCTCACCGACAGGTGGACGTGGTCCATGGCCTCGCGGACGTCTTGGAAGATGCTGCGGAAGGACATGAAGAGGTTGCCGTGCTTGTAGCCGGTCTCACAGCTGCACGAAGAGATGAAAGAGGGGTCAGGTGGGGAGGGGGAGTAGAAAGGGAGCAGAAGGGGAGCAGACCCACCCCTCCCCTTCCCCAATTCCCCATCACACTCACTTCACGTATCTGGAGCAGTTGGTGAAGAAGTCCACCAGACAGGCAAAGAGGTAGGTCTCTGGGGGAAAATGTGGGGAAAGGAAAAGGTCAGTGCATGGAGGATTGGAGGAGGGGTCTCCCCTTGCACTCCCCCCCCCCCAATTGCCTCTTGCAGACCTACCTGTCAGGTTGAACAAGGTGTTCAGGATATGGAACCGCTTGGTGTCATCCCTCTGGATAAACTTGTTGGGGTAAAAGTTCCAGATTTCAGCTCTGAAAAGAGGGAAGGGGGCTTCCTGTATTGAGAGCATCCCTCCATTGCCAAAGAGAAGACCCAGGCCCATTTCCAGGGAGGAAAGTGGGGAGGAAAGACTGGGAGTGGGGATGCGGAGGCATGTTCATAGAATTTCATAACATTTCATAGAATCATAAGAGTTGGAAGAGACCCCCAAGGGCCATCTAGCCCAAACCCCTTCTGCCAGGCAAGGAAAGCACAATGAAAGCACCCCGACAGATGTCTATCCAGCCATTGATCATAGGCATGATAGAAAGAAGACAGATATTGTGTGTGTGTGTGTGTGTGCATGCAGATGTGTAATATAGCCATACATTTGGAAGAGACCCCAACGGCCATCTAGTCCAACCCCCTTCTGCCAGGCAGGGAAAGCACAATCAAAGCACCCCCGACAGATTCCCATCCAGCCATTGATCATAGGTATGATAGAAAGACAGATATTGTGCGTGTGTGTGTGTGTGTGCGCACACAGATGTGTAATATAGTCATACATTTGGAAGGGACCCCAAGGACCATCTAGCCCAAACCCCTTCTGCCAAGCAGGGAAAGAACAATGAAAGCACCCCCGACAGATTCCCATCCAGCCATTGATCATAGGTATGATAGAAAGACAGATATTGTGTGTGTCTCTGTATGTGTGTGGGGGGATCCCAAGGGCCATCTAGTCCAACCCCCTTCTGCCAGGCAGGGAAAGCACAATCAAACCACCCCCACAGATGCCCATCCAGCCATTGATCATAGGCATGATAGAAAGACAGATATTGGTGTGTGTGTGTGTGTGTGCTGTGCGTGCGCACGCAGATGTGTAATATAGCCATACATTTGGAAAGGATCCCAAGGGCCATCTAGTTGAACCCCCTTCTGCCAGGCAGGGAAAGCACAATCAAAGCACCCCCGATAGATTCCCATCCAGCCATTGATTATAGGTATGATAGAAACACAGATATTTTGTGTGTGTGTGCACGCAAATGTGTAATATAGTCATAAATTTGGAAAGGATCCCAAGGGCCATCTAGTCCAACCCCCTTCTGCCAGGCAGAGAAAGCACAATCAAACCACCCCCGACAAATGGCCATCCAGTCTCAATAACAACAACAACAACAACAACAAAAACAACAACAATATAGTTGGAAGAGACCCCCAAGGGTCATCTAGTCCAACCCCCTTCTGCCGGGGAGGAAAAGCACAAACCAAGCATGCCTGACAAATGCCCATTCAGTCTCAATAATAATAATGATGATGATGATGATGATGATGATGATGATGATGATGATGATGATGTTACAGAAAATGATAATGAAATAATATAATATATAATAATAAAAACAATAATGGAAAAGTTACAGAAAATGAACACATCAAACTACTCTGGGACTTCTAAATTCAGACTGACAGTTTTGGAGCACATATGAGGATTTAAATATCGAACTGCAAAGACTCTGGCACAAGCCAGTCAAGGTGATCCCAGTGGTGATTGGCAGTGTGCAGTGCCTAAAGACCTTGGCCTGCACTTAAACACAATCAGCACTGACAAAATTACCATCTGCCAGCTGCAGAAGGCCACCTACTTGGATCTGCACGCATTATTCGCTGATACATCACATAGGAAAGTGTCCGACGTATGATCCAATACAACAGCCAGCAGAGTGATCTTGTTTGCTGTGGACTCACCTTGTTGTGTTTCAAATAATAATAATAATAATAATAATAATAATAATAATAATAATAATACCACCACCAACAACAACAACAACAACAACAACTATGGTATGTATTAGACCAAATGGGCCATCTAGTCCAGTCCCCTCCTGCTATGCAAGAAAAGTGCAATCAAAGCACCTCTGACAGATGGCCATCCAGTCTCAAGAATAATTCTGCCATGCAAGAAAAGCACAATCAAACCACCCCTGACAGATGACTATCCAAGTTCTGTTTAAAAGCCTTCAAAGAAGGAGCTTCCATCAGACTCAGAGGCAGAGAGTTCCACTGCTGAACATCTCTTCATAGTTCGTCCTAATGTCTAATTGGAATCCCCTTCCCTGTCATTTGAACCCATGGCTCCATTGAGTCCTAGCCTCAAAGTCTGCAGCAGCAGCAGCCAAGAAGGGATCTTATAGTGGGAGGCACTGACCCCTTGAAGAAGCGGAAGCCGTGGGCACAGACCAGGAGGTTGCCATGGGAGTCCACCTTCAGCAGGTTCCCATAGAGAGCGTCAAAGACCAGGCCCCTGCGGACAGAAGAGGAAGGATGGAGAGGGGGTTTGTGGGGCCAGAT
>NW_026847882.1:21668208-21678208 GCF_025583915.1 Anolis sagrei ordinatus | reverse complement strand
GAGCGAACCAATGCATTTGAGAAAACAGTTTAAAAGCTTGGCATTCTATTAAAAATCCTTTGACCAGTACAACGGAGTAACAGGGATACATTTAACAGTGTGACAAAGGTAGGGACATCATCCGTTTCAGTTCAAAACTGAGTCAGACTGAGCTCTACTCTACCAAACACTTCCCTGTATTAATGTGATGAGGTTCTAGGGAATGCTTTCCCCACAGTACTGCATTAACCCCACTCCCAATCCAATAGGTCAGTGCACCACTGGTTCAATGTCTACTGGACAAGGAAGCAAGAGAGGGACTCACAAACAAACAAAGTTCAGAGTGCAATGTTTGTGCAAACAGAAAACTGGCCCAGTTTGTAGGTCTTGCACCAGGAGAGGCGAAGAGAAAACCTCAAAGGCCAGGCCAAGAGCATTGGGTCTGTTGGGCAGCTCTCAACCCGGACCCCAAAGTGGATCTGGAGACATATCCCAACATTTTTGGAGAGGGCACCTCCTGAAATGACCCTTCTTTCCCCCAGGCTCATGGCGGGGTCCGACTCCCCCAAAAGGCCCCCAATTTGGGAGGAAGGACACCATGGGCTTACTTGCCAGCGTGTAATCCATATCAAAACCAAAACACTTGATCTTCTCCAGCGCCAGGCTCCGGTTCACAAAGATCCTGGAAAGCAAGAGGAAAGTGAGAAGCTGGCTCCCATTTGGGGGAGCCGTCGAGAATCCTTGAGTTGGAGTAACCCACTCATAGAACCCTCCATTTGGAAGGGAACCCTAAAGGCCATCTAGTCCAACCTTCTTCTGCCAGGCAGGAACAGCACCATCAAAGCTGCCCCAATAGATGGTCATCCAGCCTCTGCTTAACAATAATAATGAAACTATAGAATCTTAGAGTTGCAAGGGAACCCTAAAGGGCATCCAGTCCAACCCTCTTCTGCCAGGCAGGAACAACACCATTAAAGCTGCCCCAATAGATGGTCATCCAGCCTCTGCTTAACAATAATAATGAAATTATAGAATCCTAGAGTTGCAAGGGAACTCTAAAGGGCATCCAGTCCAACCCCTTTCTGCCAGGCAGTAGAAGCACTATCAAAGCTGCCCAATAGATGGTTTTCCACCTTCTGCTTAACAATAATAATAAAACTATAGAAAGCTAGGAAGGCAACCCTAAAGAACATCCAATCCAACCCCTTCTGCCAGTCAGGAGAAGCACCATCAAGGCAGCCCCAATAGAGGGTCATCCAGCCTCTGCTTAACAATAATAATGAAATTATAGAATCCTAGAGTTGCAAGGGAACTCTAAAGGGCATCCAGTCCAACCCCTTTCTGCCAGGCAGTAGAAGCACTATCAAAGCTGCCCAATAGATGGTTTTCCACCTTCTGCTTAACAATAATAATAAAACTATAGAAAGCTAGGAAGGCAACCCTAAAGAACATCCAGTCCAGCCCCCTTGTGCCAGGCAGGAGACGCACCATCAAAGCAGCCCTCACAGATGATCATCCAGCCTCTGCTTAACAATAATAATGAAACTATAGAATCTTAGAGTTGCAAGGGAACCCTAAAGGGCATCCAGTCCAACCCTCTTCTGCCAGGCAGGAAAAGCACCATCAAAGCTGCTCCACTAGATGGTCATCCAGCCTCTGCTTAACAATAATAATGAAACTATAGAACCCTAGGAAGGGAACCCTAAAGAGCATCCAGTCCCACCCCCTTGTGCCAGGCAGGAGAAGCACCATGAAGACAGCCCTAATAGATGGTCATCCAGCCCCTTCTTAACAATAACAATAAATCTATAGAATCCTAAAATTGGAAGGGAATCCTAAAGGGCATCCAGTCCAACCCCCTTCTGCCAGGCAGAAGCACCAACAAAGTCCTCCTGACAGATGGCCATGCAGCCTCCTCCCTCCCCAAGAGCATCCTCACCGGTGGTGGTGGTCTCTCTTGACAGGGGCCCTTGGGGCCTCAGGGGGCCACGCCTCCTCCTGGGGGGTCCCTTGGAAGATTGGCTTCCTCTGCTGCTTCTTCATGTTGCTTCCTTCTTCTCGGGGGATGCTGCCCATCCTCTGGCCTGGATCACCTGTGCCCCCCCCCAAAACGAACCCCCCTCTCACCACCTTCCTCCTCCGCCCCTTTTTGGATGCCAATGTCAATAGAGGAAAGTAAACACTGCGCCACTGAGGCTGAGCCAAAGCAAAGCAGAGGCAGAGAGGAGTTCAAAGGTTGTGGAATGCAGGGGGGATGGACGGATGGGACACACATATTATGCATCTGCATTAATGTCCATTGGAGGGCAAATTTTATTTATTTATTTATTTATTTACGACATTTATATGCCACCCTTCTCACCCCGAAGGGGATTCAGAGTCGATTACAAGATATATATACATATATTATTAGAATAATACAATATCAGTATTAAATATTACTATATTGTATTATAACATTATATTGTAATACTAGCTGTCCCCTGCCACGCGTTTGCTGTGGCCACATGGGGGTTCTGTGTGGGAAGTTTGGCCCAATTCTATCTATTGGTGAGGTTCAGGATGTTCTTTGATTGTAAGTGAACTATATATCAGCAACTACAACTCCCAAATGTCAAGATTCTATTTTCCCCAAACTCCACCAGTGTTCACATTTGGGCATATTGAGTATTCGTGTAGAGTTTGGTCCAGATCCATCATTGTTTGAGTCCACAGTGATCTCTGGATGTAGGTGAACTACAACTCCAAAACCAACGGACACTGCCCACCAAACCCTTCCAGTATTTTCTGTTGGTGGGAGAACTGTGTGCCAAGTTTGGTTCAATTCCATCGTTGGTCGGGTTCAAAATGCTCTTTGATTGTAGGTAAACTATAAATCCCATCGACTACAACTCCCAAATGACAAAGATTCTATTTTCCCCAAACTCCACCACTGTTCACATTTGGGCATATTGAGTATTTGTGTAGAGTTTGGTCCAGATCCATCATTGTTTGAGTCCACAGTGCTCTTTGGATGTAGGTGAACTACAACTCCAAAACTCAAGGTCAATGCCCACCAAACCCTTCCAGTATTTTCTGTTGGTCATGGGAGTTCTGTGTGCCAAGTTTGGTTCAATTCCATCATTGGTGGAGTTCGAAATGCTCTTTGATTGTGGGTGAACTATAAATATCAGCAACTACAACTCCCAAATAACAAAATCATCATTTTTTGAGTGATGGTCACTTCTTGTGTTGTGAGATGTTTTGATGCCAAATTTGGTGTGATTTCGTTCATTGGTTCTTTTGTTTTCTATCATTTATGGGGTTCAGAATGCTCTGTGATTGTAGGTGAACTATAAATCCCAGCAACTACAACTCCCAAATGAACATTAGGTTTTCCCACAAACGAACATTACAATTTTATTTATATAGATTATGAGTACTATTACATGTAATATAAATATATAATTATAATATATAATTATTATTACTATTATATTGCATTACATTATAATATTATAAATATTATCAAAGGTCCCTTATTCTATTCCATTTATTGATTTGCACAGTTGCCCACTTGCCGAATGGGAACCTCAATCAGAATGATAACCCTGGCTATGTTTCCAAGAAGGACCCCACGCTCTGCCCGGCCCCCTCCCCTACTCTGAGGTGACCCAGACCCACAGAGCAAAGGCCAGGACAGCGAGACCTTGGGGCATCCAGGCTTTGACCAAAGAAGTGACAAGTGTCATAACCATTAAGCTATTGAGTTATGACATCTCCTGCTTAGTCCTTCAGTTCATGGACAAACCAGGAGGAACAGACTTGCAGGAAACTAGGAAGCATGCAATACAGGTCAATTGATCAATTGCTCTAGTTAAACAGTTAAACTTGCGCGCCAGCTGCGCCCATACCTTGGGAAGTCTGACTTGACCACGGTAGCGCACACTCTGGTTACATCCCATATAGACTATTGCAACGCACTCTACGTGGGGTTGCCTTTGAAGACTGTCCAGAAGCTTCAAATTGCCAACGGATGGCAACCAGATTGTTAACAGGAGCGGTGCTCAGGGAGCATACTTACTTTCTTTACTTACTTAGGCGATCCCTCGTTGGACGAGTAAGGTGGTCTTCCTTGATGACTATTTTTGTGGGTTTGTACGTGGCTGTGGAGCCCTATTCTTGACCCGCATCTTCTCCCACAGTGAAGGCATTGGTTTCCAGGTGGAAGGCGGTCCCGGTCGGGGTTGGCTTGACTGCGCCTTCCTCCTGGCACGTTTCTCTCTTTCACCCTCCACTCGTGCCTCCTCGAATTCTGCAGCACTGCTGGTCACAGCTGACCTCCAGCTGGAGCGCTCAAGGGCCATGGCTTCCCAGTTCTCAGTGTCTATGCCAGAGTTTTTAAGGTTGGCTTTGAGGACATCTTTAAATCTCTTTTCCTGTCCTCCAACATTCCGTTTTCCGTTCTTAAGTTCAGAGTAGAGCAACTGCTTTGGGAGGCGGTGGTCAGGCATCCGGACAACGTGACCGGTCCAGCGGAGTTGATGACAGAGGACCATCGCTTCAATGCCGGTGGTCTTTGCTTCTTCCAGCATGCTGACGTTTGTCCGCTTGTCTTCCCAAGAGATTTGCAGGATTTTTCAGAGGCAACGCTGATGGAATCGTTCTAGGAGTTGCATGTGACGTCTGTAGACAGTCCACGTCTCGCAGGCATAGAGCAGGGTTGGGAGGACAATAGCTTTATAGACAAGCACCTTGGTATCCCTACGGATGGAATCGTTCCAGGAGTTGCATGTGATGTCTGTAGACAACTCCTCTGTTGCACCAGCTCCAATTTGCTACTGGGCAAAATTCAAAGTGCTGGATTTAGCCTATAAACAGTTCTGGCCCAACTTACCTGTCTGAATGCATCTCCCCTTATGAAGCTTCCAGGTGTGGGGAGGCCCTGCTCTCGATCCTGTCCTCGTCACAAGCACAGCTGGCGGGGATGAGAGACGGGGCCTTCTCAGTGGTGGCCCCGGCTATGGAACACCCTCCCTAGGGATATCAGATTGGCCCCCTCCCTTTTAACATTCCGGAGAAAAGTCAAGACTTGGCTTTTTGAGCAACCGTTTGCAAGTACATTGTAACTGACATAGGAAAATGGAATGATTAGATGATGTGATTGCTCAATGTTTTCATCAAGGAGACACTAATGATATATGTTTGTTATTGACTTTGCTATGGTATATTTTTTGATGTTTTTAATTTGGTCTTGGTATTTATTTATTTATTTGTTTGTTTGTTTATTAACTAACTATATTTGTATACCGCCTTTCTCAGCCCACGGGCGACTCAAGGCGGTTTACAAATTCAATGCCGAGTACAACATAAAACATTTTAAACAGTTAAAAATACAATCATAATAAAGTCAATAAAACATATATCATTGGTACTGATTGTGAACCCCACCATTGTTGGTGGGGTTCTGAGTACTTTTTGATTGTAGGTGAACTATAAATCCCAGCAACTACAACTCCCAAATGTCAAGGTCTATTTTCCCCAAACTCCACCAGTGTTCTCATTTGGGCATATTGGGTATTTGTGCCAAGTTTGGTCCAGATCCATCATTGTTTGAGTCCACAGTACTCTCTCTATGCAGGTGAACTACAACTCCAAAACTCAATGTCAATGCACACCAAACCCTTCCAGTATTTTTTTTTCGTCATTAGAGTTTTGTGTGACAAGTTTGGTTCAGTTCCATCGTTTGTGGGGTTCCGAATTCTCTTTGTTAGGTGAACTATAAATCCCAGCAACTACAACTCCCAAATGTAGAGGTCTATTTTCCCCAAACAAAACCAGTGTTTACATTTGGGCATATTGAGTATTTGTGCCAAGTTTGGTCCAGATCTATCATTGTTTGAGTCCATAATGCTCTTTGGATGTGGGTGAACTACAACTCCAAAACTCAAGGTCAGTGCTCACCAAACTCTTCCAGAATTTTCAGTTGGTCATAGGATATGTGTGTCAAGTTTGGTTCAATCCTATCGTTTGGGGAGTTCAGAATGCTTTTTGGTTGTAGGTGAAATATACATCCCAGCAACTACAACTCCCAAATGTCAAGGTCTATTTTCCCCAAACTCCACCAGTGTTCACATTTGGGCATATTGAGTATTTATGCCAAGTTTGGTCCAGATCCATCATTGTTTGAGTCCACAGTGCTCTCTGGATGTAGGTGAACTACAACTCCAAAACTCAAGGTCAATGCCCACCAAACCCTTCCAGTATTTTCTGTTGGTCATGAGAGTTCTGTGTGCCAAGTTTGGTTCAATTCCATCGTTGGTGGAATTCAGAATGCTCTTCGATTGTTAGGTGAACTATAAATTCCAGCAACTACAACTCCCAAATGTAGAGGTCTATTTTCCCCAAACAAAACTAGTGTTTACATTTGGGCATATTGAGTATTTGTGCCAAGTTTGGTCCAGCTTCATCATTTTTTGAGTCCGCAATGCCCTCTGGATGCAGGTGAACTACAACTCCAAAACTCAAGGTCAGTGCTCACCAAACCCTTCCAGTATGTTGGTCGCTTCTCATACCAGAAGCGAAGTGGCTTGGGGAGCGGGGGAGCTCCGATCTGTCAGCTCCAGCTTGCCATGCAGGAACATGAAAGAAGTCTCCCACAGGATGGTAATACATCATACCAGAAGCGAAGTGACTTGGGGAGTGGGGTGGGCTCCCAACTGTCAGCTCCAGCTTGCCATGCAAGAACATGAGAGAAGTCTCCCATAGGATGGTAATTTATCCAGGCATCCCCTGGGCAATGTCCTTGCAGGTGGCCAATTCTCTCACACCAGAAGTGACTTGCAGTTTCCCAAGTTGCTCCTGATGTGAAGATCTCCACAGTAATGCAGCCGATGCAGGAAAGGACCTTACGAACCTTATGGGACCTTTTTAACAGGTCAGCTTTGTGCAAGGGAGGAGAAGCCCCAGGCACTGCCCTTGACCCTTCTGGGGAGGGCAGTGCACTGTCAAGGGACAGCTGGTACGTAATAGGGGGCAAGCGCCTTGCCCCTCGTAGCCCAAGTGGCCTCTTAGGACATCGATGCACATGGGAGGAGCAGGAGGCACATCTGGCGCCACTGCTGCTCTGCACTGATAGGGCCTCTCTGGCTGCCTCCCACCCTCTGGCCCCGCCTGACCCCTGCGGTGAGATTAACCCCACAGGACGGAATAGAACAAGACTTTTCTTGAGGTTTCCAATTTTCAAAAGGGCTTCAAAGGTTTACAACTTGTTGGAGGAACATGGGAGGGATTCCTACTTTGACATGGATATCATAGAATCAAAGAGCTGGAAGAGACCTCATGGGCCATCCAGTCCAACCCCCTGCCAAGAAGCAGGAAAGTTGCATTCAAATCACCCCTGACAGATGCCATCCAGCCTCTGTTTAAAAGCTGCCAAAGAAGGAGCCTCCACCACACTCCAGGGCAGAGAGTTCCACTGCTGAACAGCTCTCACAGTCAGGAAGTTCTTCCTCATGTTCAGATGGAATCTCCTTTCGTGTAGTTTGAAGCCATTGTTCCGCGTCCTAGTCTCCAAGGAAGCAGAAAACAAGCTTGCTCCCTCCTCCCTGTGGCTTCCTCTCACATATTTATACATGGCTATCATATCTCCTCTTAGCCTTCTCTTCTTCAGGCTAAACATGCCCAGCTCCTTAAGCCGCTCCTCATAGGGCTTGTTCTCCAGACCCTTGATCATTTTAGTCACCCTCCATGGCAGAGGCAGAGTTTGGTGAATATATAATAATATATAATAATTATTATAGTAACTCATCAAAGTTGTTATAATATTATGATTGTAATACATTTAGCCCCAAAGACTGTCGTCCCCGAAGGCACTCAAGGACGATCAAAATAATAATATAGGAGGAAAAAGAATAGTATTTCTACCCATAGCAGTATCATTCTAAGGGGCAACACTCTGGCCCATTCAAAGCATAGAAAGATGGCCAAAATAACCCCTTAATTTCTAGTTGTTTATTAATTCAGTCACTTCCGACTCTTTGTGACCTCATGGACCATCCCACGCCAGAGCTCCCTGTCGGCCGTCACCACCCCCAGCTCCTTCAGAGTCAAGCCAGTCATTGATTTGTTGTTTTATTCGTTCAGTTGCTTCCGACTCTTCATGACCTCATGGACTAGCCCACGCCAGAGCTCCCTGTCGGCCGTCACCACCCCCAGCCCCTTCAGAGTCAAGCCAGTCATTAATTTGTTGTTTATTCGTTCAGTCGCTTCCGACTCTTCGTGACCTCATGGACCATCCCACGCCAGAGCTCCCTGTCGGCCGTCACCACCCCCAGCTCCTTCAGAGTCAAGCCAGTCATTAATTTGTTGCTTATTCATTCAGTTGCTTCCGACTCTTCGTGACCTCATGGACCAGCCCACGGCAGAGCTCCCTGTCGGCTGTCACTACCCCCAGCTCCTTCAGAGCCAGTCATTAATTTGTTGGTTATTCAATCAGTCGCTTCCAACTCTTCATGACCTCATGGACTTGCCCAGGCCAGAGCGCCCTGTCAGCCATGGCCATTCACAGCTCCTTCAATGTCAAGCCAGTCACTTCAACCCACAGCAACCCATTGATTCCGACCATGAAAGCCTTAGACATTGAGAAAGATAATGTTGGAAATAGCAACCTCCCAAGCCTTTCACTATTGATTTGTTAATGTATATATTTGCTAACATGTATTCTATGTGTATGTTGATTTGCCAGTGAGTACAACTATACTGTCCAGATGCCCGACCACTGTCTCCTAAAGCATGAAGTCACTAAGAGTCAGAAATGACTGAACGAATTAACAACAACATACTTAAAAGACTATGGGTTTTGATAAAGAATGCTCTCCTGTTTTCATAACACAGAGAGAAGTTACATCCTATCTACTACTGAACTTTAATAAGAAATGTGCCTGTATGGTAAATTAATACAAGATGTTTGTGAGTAAACAAGATATGTTATTTTTCAAAGAGGACTTTGGTTGTTTGTTTTTTTTTTATCTCTGAGTGCATATTTTAAACTAAGAGGTTTCAAGGGAGTGTATATCTTTTGGGCAATTTCAACTGCAAAGAAACAACCATCCACTGCTAACCCATTGTTTATGTATTGGCAGTTTAAAGACATGGTTCTTCAGTTCAACAGCTGAGTTACCTGTGTGCCATTACATGAATGCTTGTGAAAATCACTTGTTCAAAGGGTTGACTTCTAACAAAGTCATGCTTTTTCTTGACTAGTGGTTTTCAGAAGGTGGTCTCCACATGTTTATGGAGACTCACATTTGCCAAACAGATGTGACATCATTTTTACCTTTTCAACACATGCACGATGGAGGACCTTCTTGCGGCAACACCAGAGGCACTCCAAATGGCCAGATACTTTTCAAAGGACATTTAATCAGCTACAATTTGCAAAATTTGTGTTTTTTTAAAATCTGTTTGTTTGTTTTGTTCTGTTAGAAATGTAATACAATGTTCTGGTTGCGGATGACACGATAAATAAATAAATGGTGCACTTATTTCCAATACGTTATGCAATTTCCATAACAAAGCCCTTTAAGAAACATGAACAGAAATGTAGGGAAAGGAATCCCTGGAATTGGCCCTGTCTCTGGCTTAGCTATTGATTGATGACTAGGAACTTGATGGAACAAAGACTTAGGTCATCCAGAGTTGAAACCCAACAGCTTCAAAAGCAATGGGGCCCACAAGAGGAGGAAAAGGCCTTATCATAGGAAAAGAGGGCCTCGTGACCAACCAGCTGTGCCTCTTTTCTTCCACAGATAAGACCAGGCTTCTCATCCTTTCTGGGTTTCAAGTACATGAAAAGGTTTAGCATTCCCTGGAGGGGGGTGGGGGTCCTCCAGCTCATCATTAAGTAGATACCCCCAATAATGCTGTCCTGGGACAGAAAGACCCCAACTCTGCCCACTGCTCCAGCAGTTCATCAAGAGCTTGGGTTCCGTGCCCAGGAGGGTGGGGAAGTGTTCCCATGGCAGTCGTGGGGGGGGGGGGG
>NW_026847882.1:21618059-21661843 GCF_025583915.1 Anolis sagrei ordinatus | reverse complement strand
ACCCCCAACCATAACATTATTTTCGTTGCTACTTCATAACTGTCATTTTGCTACTGTTATGAATCGTCATGTCAATATCCGATATGCAAGATGTCTTTTCATTCACTGGACCAAATTTGACACAAATACCCAATACACCCCAATTTGAATACTGGTGGGGTTGGAGGGGGAACTGATTTTGTCATTTGGGAGTTGTAGTTTCTGGGATTTACGGTTCACCTACAATCAAAGAGCATTCTGAACTCCGCCAACGATGGAATTGAACCAAACTTGGCACACAGAAATCCATGACCAAGAGAAAATACTGGGAGGGTCTGGTGGGCATTGACCTTGGTTTTGGGAGTTGTAGTTCACACAGTGGACTCAAACAATGATAGATCTGGACCAAACTTGGCTCAACTACTCAATACGCCCAAATGTGAACACTGGTAGAGTTTGCGGAAAATAGACCTTGACATTTGGGAGTTCTAGTTACAGGGAATTATAGTTCACCTACAATCAAAGAGCATTCTGAACCCCAGCTATGATGGAATTGGGCCAAACTTTCATTCACTGGACTCAAATTTGGCACAAATACCCGATACACCCAAATCTGAATACTGGTGGGGTTGGGGGGAGGTGTGACTTTTGTCATTTGGGAGTTGTAGTTCCTGGAATTTATAGTTAATCTACAACCAAAGAGCATTCTGAACTCCACTAATGATGGAATTGAACCAAACTTGGCACACAGAATTCCCATGACCAACAGAAAACACTAGAAGGGGTTGGTGGGCATTGACCTTGAATTCTGGAGTTATAGTTCACCTACATCCAGAGAGCACTGTGGACCTGGAACAAACTTGGCTCAACTACTCAATATGCCCAAATGTGAACACTGGAAGGGTTTGCGAAAAATAGACCTTGACATTTGGGAGTTCTAGTTGCAGGGATTTATAGTTCACTTACAATCAAAGAGCATTCTGAACCCAAACAATGATGGAATTGGGCCAAACTTCCCACACAGAACCCCCATGACCAAGAGAAAATACTGTGTCTTCTGATGATCTTTGGTGACCCCTTCGACACCCCCCATGACCCCCCCAGGGGTCCTGACCCCCAAGTTGGGGAAAGCTACAGCAACGCAAATGTTTTGCTCTGCAATGGCCCCGACACCCTCCGCGGTGACCTAGGGAACATCAGGAAACACCAGACCACCAGATCCTTATTTAAAAAGGTTTATTTTATAAAAGTAGTCCCTCAACACAGACTTTCCGGCCAGATTGCTCCCTCCGCATTGTGCTTGCCAGCTCTTGAATTTCAGATCAGAGAACACAAATGATACGTTCGACAACATGAATGATGAAGTTAAAGCTCAGTACAAAAACAGTATAGAAATGTCGAGACAAGATATAATTCACAGCCCAGAGGAGGAGAGGAGGGGCTCCTCCCTGAGAGAAAGAGACTGCGCACAGAAGCAGGAACAGCACAAAGAAAAAGGCGCCCACCCTCCTGCTGCTCACTCGCTCGCTCATCAGTCGCCCTAACACTGATGCAGCCTTTGGGTGAAAGGCCTTACACTCCTAGGATGGCGTACTTGAACAGCGCCATGATGGCTGCGCTGATGAGGCCTGAGATGGGGACCGTGACGAACCAGGCCATGAAGATGTTGCGGAAGAGGCGCCAGTCCACAGCCTTCTTGGACCGCAGCCAGCCCACCGAGACAACGGAGCCCACCTGCAGCAGGGACAGAACCGAGCCTGAGCCACGCTGGGCAGAGGACCCCAATCTCCACCCCGGAAGCCCCCAGAGGACAGCCAAGGCCGGGAGGCTCCAGTAGTGCCCTCCACTTTGAGCAAGGACCCCTTGGCTAGAGGTGCCTCGAGACCCTTACAAGTACACACACCCTGACCTCTCACTTACCTTGCAATGAGTGGTGCTGATAGGTAAGCCAATGTTGGAGGCAATGACCACCGTCAAAGCAGATGCCAGTTCAATGCTGAAGCCACTGTGGATGAGGAAGAAGGAGGGGTTGTTCAGGTGTTGTTTAAAACTCTATGAATGCTCTATGAAGTTATTTGCAGTGTGTGTGTGTGTGTGTGTGTGTGTGTGTGTGTGTGTGTGTGTGTGTATATATATATATATATATATATAATAACTGAATATAATCCAGCTGTACCCACCACGTGTTGCTGTGGCCAACCTTCCCTCCCTCTTTCTCTCCTTCTTTCTTTCTCTCCTTCCTTCCTCCTTCTTTCCTCCTTCCTTTTTCTTTCCTCTCTTTCTTCCTTCTCTACTTTTTCTTTCTCGCTTCCTTTGCTCTTTGGTTCCATCCTTCTCTCTTTCCTTCCTTCTCTTCCCTCTTTCTCTCTTTCCTTCCCTCTCCTTCTTCCTACCTTCTTTCTTTCCTTCTTTCTCCTTCCCTCCGTCTATCCTTCCTTCTCTCTCCCTTCTTTTTCCTTCTCTCCTTCCTTTCTCTCCTTCTCTTCTTCTTCTCCCTTTTTCTCTTCTCCTCCCTCTCTCTTCCCTCCCTCCTTCCTCTCTTTCTTTCCTTCTTTCTCTCCTTCGCTCCTTCTTCTCTCCCTCCTTCCTTCCTTCTCTACCCTTCTTTCTTTACTTCTTTCTCTCCCTCATTCTTTCTTTGTTTCCTTCCTTCCTTCCTCCTTTCTGTGTATGTCTTTTGTGTGTGTATGCATATATGTGTGTATATATGTGTGTGTTTGTGTATATATATGTGTGTGGTTTTGCGTGTGCATTGTAATGTATTTTTTTGGCTTTATAAAGTCCCTTCTGCTGTGTTTTTCAGTGTTTTTATGAGTGATGGTCACTCGTTGGCCTGAAAGGTGTCTTGTGTCCAAATCTGGTGTCAATTCGTCCAGTGGTTTTGGAGTTATGTTAATCCCACAAACGAACATTACATTTTTATTTATATAGATTTTAGTCCACCAGAGGAAGGCCTGGAGTGAGGCCGAAACTGGTCATGGACTATGGATTTAAGTTCAACTCAACGCAAGAACATACAACGTTGATACTTTTTTGAGTGACTGTACCAAACGCATATAATATTGTTTTGTGAATGCTATGATTTGGAACTGTATAATAAGTTTCACCAGTCACATTATTGGCTGAACTGTTTTATTTTTCTTTCTGTGTACAAGTGGGCTATTGTGTTGTTTTGTTTAAAACTCTGCCTCAATACCAACTGCAGGTTGCCCCCCCCCCCCGCCCACCCCACACACTGCTTCCCGTTTGTGGGCCAGTTGATCCTCTGTGCGCCACTGTTCGTCTCACTGCACCACTCAAGGGCATTGTGGAACTTCGTAAGGGAAGTAGGTGAACTGTTTACGTTTCCCTTCTTCCTTAAGTAACTGAACTACTTTCAGTGTCTGCTTTAAAGCACAGTTGACTCAAGAGTCTTTTTTCTTTCATCAGGACTTAAGTTCAGGGACACACAGAATAAGAAATGGCTGTTCTACCTCTCTTTACCTCTATTTCTTTGTTTTCCTACTTTTCTTCAAAATACTATGTTCCCCCACTTTACCTGGAAATCATATTTCTCTCTTTTTCTTTTCTTTTTTTTTTTATATACATATATATATATATATATATATATCAAATAATAATTTATTATTTAAAAAAAAGAGTCCTTTTTCTTTCATCAGGACTTGAATTCAGGGACACGCAGAATAAGAAATGGCTATTATAACCTTAACAGGATATGTACCGTATATTCCGGCATCTAAGACGACTGGGCATATAAGACGACCCCCAACTTTTCCAGTTAAAATATAGAGTTTGGGATATACTCGCCGTATAAGACTACCCTCTTCCAACACACATCAAATAAAATTTTTAAAAGCATAAGATATGATTTCAATTTGGTAATTTTCCTATTATTGTAACTCCATCAAAACATCCGGGCAACATCCCCTGGGCAACATCCTTGCAGACGGCCAATTATCTCACACCAGAAGCGACTTGCAGTTTCTCAAGTCGCTCCTGACACACACACACACACAAAAACCCTAACCATGGTTTCACATAGGTTATGGGCCCAGCATGCCTTACAAACCACGGAGCATCCTTTATGAACCACGGAGAACTTTAAGATCATCTGAGGAGGCCCTGCTCTCGGTCCCGCCTTTGTCACAAGCATGTTTGACGGGGACGAGAGACAGGGCCTTCTCAGTGGTGGCCCCTCGGTTATGGAACACCCTCCCTAGGGAGATCAGATCTGCTCCCTCCGTTTGGGAGGCAAGTAAAATCGTGGCTATTCGAGCAAGCGTTTACAAATACAGAGTAGCTAATATAGGAAATCAAATGACCTGACAATGGACCTGGACAATGCTTGAGAATGAGACGCTGGTTTACTGTTACTGCTTTTGTGATGTCTTATACTGTTTAATGTTTTTATCTATATTATGTTTTATGTATACTGATTTGTTGGAAACCGCCTTGAGTCGCCGATTGGCTGAGAAAGTAAATACAGTAAACTGGGGATAACTGTGGGAGCTCACCCTGCTCCCCAGATTTGAAACATCAACCTTTCAGTCTTTAAGTTCAGAAGCTCAGCGGTTTAACCCACTGTGCCACAAGGGCCCCTCCCCCTCAATGTTTTATGTACAGAACTAGCTGTACCCACGCGTTGCTATGACAAACCTTCCCTCCCTCTTTCTCTCCTGCTTCCTTTCTTTCTCTCCTTCCTTCCCTCTTTTTCTTTTCCTTCTTCTTTCTCTCTCTACCTGTTTCTTTTCTCGCTTTCTTTGCTCTTTGGTTCCATCCTTCCTTGTCTCTTCCCTCCCTCCGTCTTCCTTCTTTCCCTCTTTTGTTCCTTCTCTCCTTCCTTCCCCTTCTTCTTTCTACCTGTTTCTTTTCTCACTTTCTTTGCTCTTTGGTTGCATTCCTTACTTGTCTCTTTCCTTCCTTCCCTCTTTCTCTTTCGTTTCTTCTCTCCT
This sequence comes from Anolis sagrei ordinatus, assembly GCF_025583915.1. Classification (NCBI taxonomy): domain Eukaryota; kingdom Metazoa; phylum Chordata; class Lepidosauria; order Squamata; family Anolidae; genus Anolis; species Anolis sagrei. Next base: position 21,656,912 of record NW_026847882.1, on the reverse strand, counting down.
TCCTTCCCTCTTTCACTTTATTTCCTTCTCTCCTTCCTTCTCTACCTTTCTTTCTTTCCTTTTCTCCCCCCCCCTTCTTTCCCTCTTTCTTTCTCCTTTGTTCCCCTGTGTGTTTTGTGTGTGTATATGTGTATATATGTGTGTTTGTGTATATATGTTGTTTTGCGCATGCGTTGTAGTGTAATTTTTGTTTTTTGGCTTTGAAGTCCCTTCTGCTGTATTTTTCAGTGTTTTTATGAGTGATGGTCACTTGTTGGACTGATAGGTGTCTTGCGTCCAAAATTTGGTGTCAATTCGCCCAGTGGTTTTTGAGTTATGTTAATCCCACAAACAAACATTACATTTTTATTTATATAGATTATTAAAAATACGCTGCAAAAAATGACCTTTAGCCATATACAAAACTTCAATGAATTTCAGATATTCCAGGATACATATGCAAGTATACCACAATACAAGAACATTATAAGAGGGGTCTTCCAGCTAACAGGTCCTCAAAATGACTGCCTGCATTGATCACCGGTGCAGCTCAAGGCTTGAAAGCTACAAACATTTCTGGAAGGTCTGAGAACAGAAACGAGTACTCAAATCTGAAGGCACGGGGGGGGGGGGGGGGGGGGGGGGTAGGGGGTTTTGGGCCAGGTCTGCGTGAGGGGACATTCAACAAAAAGGGGGAACTATCTCAGGAGAAAGGGGCTGAGGCATGGAATCTGTAGTGCTGGATACAAAAGGGACCCTTCCTCCTTACCTTGAGGGCGTGATAGGAGTCAGGTCCTTCCCCATGGTCTGGATGACCCTTCTGCCCCAGATCCAGAGGCCAGTGCAGATGCCGACCCCTCCGTAAAGCAGGAGCCAGATGGGGATGGCTGCCTTCGAGGACACGTCACCTGTCTGGTAAACCAGGTACAAGGCAACCAGAGGGCCAATCGCGTTACTGCCAGGAAGGAAGAAAGAGCAACATCAAACGGAGGAGGGAAACAGCAACGGCAGAAGAGCCAAAGGCAATCCTACTCCCCACAGCCCAACTGAGGTTCCTTCAGAGCTCAGCCACTGACCTGACGTCGTTGCCTCCATGAGCAAAGGATCCAAAGCAGGCAGTCAGGATCTGCAGGAACTGGAACAGCAGCGACACCTCGGGCTTGTCCTGGTCGTGCCACTCATCCAGGGAGCCCCCGCTGCCCCTCCTGTCCGCAGCCCCCATCTCCGCTGCCCGCAGGGGGTCCCCCACTGCCGCTGCCTCCGGGTGGGTCTCGGCCACGGCGTTGCAGTAGCTGGTGTAACTGTCCATACGGATGCGCTTCTTGGAGTCCAGCTTCTCGGCCTCCTCCCCGCCAGCCTTGGGCTCGGGCTCCTTGGGGCGGAAGGCGTCGAGGGGCATCCCGCAGATGGCCATGGTGTAGGAGGTGTAACTGTTGTTGCGTCGCAGGGGCTTGTCCCCAGAGTCCCCCATGCAGTCGCCCACCTTGGCCAGGTGTAGCTTGTGGAGCAGCTCCTTGTAGAGGCCGGAATCCTTGTGGACCGTGTGGTAATGCCCAGCAGCCGGGGTCACCTGGCTGCTAACCCCATGGTTGAACTGGGCCAGGTGCCCATTGGGGAACTGCACGGATCCTAGGGACACAAGGACCAGAGGGACTCAGCAGGGAGCTCAGAGCCAGCCACACACGCACACACTACACAAGGGACCACCCACTTCCCACCCCACAATTCCTCCTCCTCCACAACCACTACCACCTCCTCCACAACCACCACCACCACCCCTCCTCCACAACCACCACCACCACCCCTCCTCCTCCTCCTCCTCCACCTCCACCACCTCCTCCTCTTCTTCCTCCTCCACTCACTGCCTTCGAAGCCGGTCTCCTTCATCCTCTCCCGCTCCGGAATATCCTCTGTGTCTCCCAGGTTGAAGGAGACCACTCTCTCCTCAGCCGCGACTGCTCTATGCAACACCACCGGCACTTCAGCCTCCGGGATCTGCTCCTCCTCCTCAATCCTACTATTCGCAGCTGGCTTCAGTTCCTCCAGCTCTTTCAGGCTGCTCTTCTTCCTCATCAAAGGGCTCTCAGAAGGACTGGACTTGATCTCTTCTGCAGAAAGGCAGGAAAGCCCCCATAAGCCACCAGCGGAAGAAAGCGCTTCTCACAGAGCAGTAACATGGAGAATGGCAGAATCACAAAGTAGTAGCATCTCTTCTCAGAATGGGCAGGGAGATGTTGCAATCAGGTCCTTCCCCACAGCAGAGCACATCTTGCCACAAGATAAAAGGAGGAGCGGGAGGTGCTCCTGAGAGAGGGCCAAGGAGTCTTACTAGTCTTGTGTATTTGTACAGAATTACTATCCGTTCTGGTTTGTTTTATTTGTAAGGCCCTGTTTTCGATTTTGAGCACATCTCCAGAAAACAGGCGCCTTTCCAAATGAGCTATTATGTCCAAGGTTCAAAAAACCAAATTATTTTCAGTCCATTGGTGGCAAAGCACCAGCGTCTGCCAGGACCTACAGCCAAGCCCTCAGCAAGAGGCACTCGGTTGTAGGCTCTGCCGGGTGGTTGGCGCTCAGCTGTAGGCCCTGCCAGGCGCTCAGCGCTCAGCTGTAGGCCCTGCCAGGCGCTCAGAACTCAGCTGTAGGCCCTGCCAGGTGCTCGGTACAGCTGGTAGGGCCTACAGCCGAACTCCGAAAATCAGTGAACCAAATAGTTACCGTTCCCAGTTACTTTTCGTTTCACTGATATTTCTATACAGGAGGAGGGTGTACCATTTTGTGCCATTCAAATGAACAGTATGGAACAGAAGCATGAAAGAAACAAAGAGACAAATACCAGGCCCATGACTAGTGCTCATCCAAACAAAACCCCAAAGGTCCCAATGCCTCTTTTAGTTTCTCTTTACCCAACCTACCTTTGACAATAAACATTTTTAAACCCCACTTTTCTTCTGTATTCTTTCAGCCAGTGTCACTGGCTGAAAGGTCTCAGGTGAAAGGCACAATGCAACTTAGGAAACTGTATATTAGCCTAAAAGCGGAGGTTTCCCAGATGGATAGCCCATCTGCCTCAATCCTACAGCGGCCTACCCCAGGAGCAGGGCCTAGCCTGGCTTGGCCATCCAGGGCTCTAGAGCCTGGTAGCCCCATGGTGCCCTTCTGTATGGGCTCCCTGGGACTGCAAGGGCAGCTGAGGCCAGGCTGGCAGGGCTTCCAAAAGGCTCTCCTCGCTCCCTCCTGCATCAAGTCACCAGGCCTTGGCAGTCACGCCAACAACATGGGGCCCTGGCCAAGACTCTTTAAGCTAACTAAACCTACAAAGGAGGCAGCGATGACGGCAGCAGCAGGGTGCGCTTGCCGCCTCAGAGGAACTAATGAGCTCAGGAACAGCCTGCCGGTCAAGGCTCTCAAGGGCAAGACACTCACAACACACAGTTGCTCAGAGGAATAATAATGCCAAGGGAAGGAGAAAGTGTAGTACTTACTTTCAATTTTCTTCTTCATTCTCGGACAGACAAAGAACCAGACGACGAGAGCACAGACAACCGCGCTCCCCGCCGAAATGAGGACGATGCCCCAGAGGGGGAGCTTGTCAAAGCCCAGCACTAGGAGACAAAACAACGCACCTTGAAACCCCCCCACTCAGGCGAGGCCCCTGCAAGACACTGAGAGTTCCCCCGGAAAGGGCCACAGCTTCACTGAGCACCCAGAAACTTGGGCTTGGTGCCTGGAAGGAAGAAAGGAAGCCCCCATCCAAGGCAAGGTCCAGTTATTAAAGGGTAGTGCATGGCCTTGAAGGGGTTCTTCACAGGGCAGCATTTCCCAAGCCTCAGCCCTGGGTGCCCTGGCCCTCCATCACAACTCTCTGCCAAAAGAACTACATTCATCCTGCATTAACTTCAGTAGAAATAGGAGACACATTTCTAAGGAGATTCCTTTATGCACATGACTGCTAAAGGCGGTGTTTCTGATGCTGGAGGTATTCCTGTTGTACCTGAATCCAGCCAAAAAAGCTGGGTGGGCAACCTCTCAGGCAAACATCCACCGCCATCCTTCCCAAAATACTTTCCCAAAAAACAATATTCCCACTACCACTGAGACCATCTTTCTTTCTCAGGGAGACTGAAAGCAATTTAGTTTCCATTTACTGTTAAATCAGATCCAAGCTGACTATTTTATTGTCGAAGGCTTTCACTGGGTTGTTGTGAGTTTTTTTGGGCTGTCCGACCATGTTACAGAAGCATTATTTCCTGACATTTTGCCTGCATCTATGGTATAATGAAGAAACACAACCTACAAACTATCTCCAGGCCCACTAAGAAAATCCAACAAATGCTCTGCTCAGCAAAAGACAAGAGGGATCCTGTCGCCTCTGCAGGAGGACAAGTCTACACAGGAACCACCAAATGCAGCAGAATTGCCCAGGCATGAATCAAAGGTACTGCAGACTAACTCAACCTGAGAAGTCAGACATAGCAGAGCACCTGATGAACCAACCTGGACACAGCAAATTATTTGAGAACACAGAAATGCTGGACCACTCTGTCAACCACCATGCCAGACCATATAGAGAAGTCACTGAAATCCACAAGAAGCACGTGGACAATTTCAATAGAAAAAAGGAAACAATGAAAAAGAAGAAAATCTGGCTACCAGTATTTTAAAAAATCAGAACAGCAAAGAAAGAACAACACTTGGAAAACAGGGGACTTCCAGACAAGAAACTATCAGGAGAGAATGCTTCTGGCACATAGCCATACAGCCCAGAAAACTCACAACAACCCAAGCTGACCACTGCTTCTAAGTAGCAAAGGGTGCTAGGGCCCAGTACCTCAGCTTCCACAGGAACTGAACAGCGTGGGTTTTCTGGCCCATAAAAATAAACCAGTCTTGCCAAGGGCAGGCACAGGTCCAGGGCAAGATGTTTGCAGTGACAGAATTGTCATCATTAATTATGCTTCTAATTATAGTGAAGCAGCTGCAATGTGAATGGCTGTGCTCTAGCTCAAGAGCAGACACAAATGCACACGCTTGATTCCCTCATTACGCTCCATGCAATTGAGAGGTCCTTGTCCTAGACTATGTCCTATTTCTGGTCTGGTCTTGAATTGTATAGCAGCGGAAGCCATCTTCTGATTCCATCCCCTCTCCCTCTCCCTCCCCAGTTAGCAACAAACACAGTTTAACATTCACTTTAACATTTCCAGGCGGCTCCTCCTCCTCTTCAGAGCACGGTTGCCAGCTCTTCTTGCAGGGAGGGGATGGCAGAGGAGACCTCCCTTGGAATCAAATGCAACCAAGATGCTGGCAGCCGGAGGGAGAAACCCACCGCCAGGTGGCTGCCGCCACTGGATTCCTCTCCTGCCATTGGCCTGAGTTTAACAACAACAGCACCAGAGGAGACACAGGAGGGTGGTGCGGCAGCCAGGAGGGCTCTGGATGTTAGTGTTGGATCCGGGAGAGAAAGGGGAAGAGGAGGGGAGGGGGGGGGGATCCAGGCCTGTGGCTGAGAGGCAGCGCAACCAGGGGAGGGGGCTGCTGGGCGCTCCGCCTGCTAAGGTTCCTGTGGAGGCGAAGGAGAAAGGTCTCTGGTCATTTAGGGAGAGGGGCACAGCCTCCGGGGAAGGAGGGAGGCAGGGAGGGAGCTACCTAGGGGGCACTCAGCGCATGCTGGCCTGCTGCCTTCTGCAACGGGCCCAGGCCAGCCGCCTTCTAGGAGGATTCAGTCCTGTAAAGCAAAAGGGGTAAAACTCCGTGTTTGAGTGAGAAGTGGACAAAGAGCCATAGAAATCAAAGTGTGTCTGTGCAGCTACTTACAAGGCGCCCCACTGAACATGATAGAAAAGAGGTTGATCCCGATGGTGCAGGCATAGAAGACAGGCAGCGCGCGCAGCCCATTGGGCACAGGGTCCACCTGAAAAGGCAGGAACCAACAGAATGGTATTTTTACCACACACACACACAAATCAAGAAATGGTTTTCTAAGATCTACAGAGATACTCATAGGAACACCTCAGCAAGCAAGAGTCCAAAAGTAGCAGGCTAAAACCCAGAACCTCAAGCCATGATTGATATCGAATGAGAGACTCCCCCCGGGCACACAGAAGACTGGGCAACTTGGAAGGTGCCAAACAGACTGCACTCTAGCACCACGAGATGCAGAGCCAACCTTAAGAAATGGGGCCACAAAGTGGACTCCACGACATACAAGTGTGAAGAGCAAACTGTCATATGTTCTGCAGTTGATGGTGGTTGGTTATGGAAGGGTTAATGTGAGTATTAGTTCTAGAGGGTTTGGTAATCTGTAAGTGGGAGTTCATGGGTGAAAGCAATTAGGGGTGGAGGTGTGCAGGAGATGGGTTGCAGCTGGAAGTTACTGGATTTCAGGAGCTAACCTTGAGACTGATCTTTGGGAGAAAAGTATCTGTTGTATTTTGGTGGTGGATGCTGCTGGTTTTCCCCCCAGGTCTGTTGGATTTTTTGGTATCCTGACCCGTCTCCTGTAATCTTGGAACCTTGAACCTTTGGACTGGCTTTTGACTACGGTATAGACTTTTGATCCCTGGACTTTGTTTATTGAACTCTCGGCATGTCTGTATATGTTGTATGTCAAAATTGGCATTGAATGTTTGCCATATATGTGTACACTGTAATCCGCCCTGAGTCCCCTGCGGGGTGAGAAGAGCAGAATATAAATGCTGTAAATAAATAATAATACATAATAAATATCTGACCACGGGACTGGACCCTTCTGACTACGGAGTTGTTTTTGCTATCAGTTTTTGTTTATTCTGTGGTTGGGTGCTATCTTTATGTTTTATGTTTTGGTCTATTAAAACAGCCAGCAAGTAAGGGCTGTTTCAATTAAACTGTTTGATAAAACTGGGAGTTTGGCTAATCTCTACCTAAATAAGGTAGAGCCCTGGCAACGTGACACAAACCCCAGATCACGTATTACAATGCAGTTTGAGCCCTGCCACTTGCACAATGGAGGACCTTCTCACAGCAACACCAGAGGCACTCCAAGTGGCCAGTTACTGGTCAAAGAACATTTAGTATAACGTCATGTTTTTAACTGTTTTAAATACCTTACAACTATACCCTTGGTTTGCTTCCGATATGATAAATAAAATAAACCACACACAAAAACCAAAACAACAAAGCCATAGTTGTTTACAAAGTATTACCAGAAATAACATGGTTTGCATATGTGGTTACAAATTGGCCAACAGTTACAGATCGGAAACAGTAACCTCCCAAGCCTTTCATTATTCATTTGTTAATGTATATATTTGTTAACCTGTATTCTATGTGTATGTTGATTTGCCAGTTTGACTGACCTCTTTGGTGTGGGAGAAGTTATAGACATGTGATTGTACTGAGCATGTTCAGACTCAGGACTCCATTTTTGTATTCATTGGATGTGGATGTGTTTGCATCAGACCTCAGTGGAGGTGGATGTATGTATGTGTTTGGTCTTCAATGAAGCAGGTCACTGTTTGGACTTTAGTAGAGAAGTATGACTTTTTTCATGTCAGGAGCAACTTGAGAAACTGCAAGTCGCTTCTGGTGTGAGAGAATTGGCTGTCTGCAAGGACATTGCCCAGGGGAAGCCCGGATGTCTTGGATGTTTTACCATCCTTGTGGGAGGCTTCTCTCATGTCCCCGCATGGAGAGTTGGAGATGACAGGAGCTCAACCCGCTCACCCCGGATGCAAACTGCTGGTCTGTCAGTATCTCTGAGTGCATAGAGTGCATATTTTAAACTAAGAGGTTTCAAGTGAGTGTGTATCTTTTTGGCAATTACAACTGCAAAGAAACAACCGCCCTCTGCTAACCCAATAAATTTTTGTAGTGGCATGTCTTTAACCTTGGCAGTTTAAAGACATTGGTTATTCAGTTTAACAGCTGAGATACCTATGTGCCATTACATGAATGCTTATGAATATCGCTTGTTCAAAGGGCTGATTTTTAAGGAAGTCATGCTCTTGTTGACTAGTGGCTTTCAAAAGGTGGTCTCCACATGTTCATGGAGATTCATATTTGCCAAACAGATGTGACATCATTTTTACCTTTTCAATAAGGTTGTGGTGCAGTTATTTCCAATAGGTTATGGAATTTCCAATAATAGTTGCTCACAAAGTATTACCAGAAATTGCGTTGTTTGCATACGTACTTACAGATTGGCTAAGACTGCAACAAAGGGCAGAAACAAATAGAAGGAAACTACACAATGATTACCAAATAAGTCATCGTGTGTTGAAACTGCTTTGGTCGAAACACTGAGTTTCCCCACAAGTGTCAATTCAACTTCTTTTGCTCAACATCAAGACGATTCAACGCAATGTGAAATTAACATGAGGTGGACGGGGCCTACAAGCAGGCTGGTGAGGAAGAGAAAGCCACGCCCCTCCTCTTATTGCCACGCCCCCTAAGACCTCTCCAAAGGTTTTTTTAACAACATACAAATCAAAAAGCAAACCGAAATATTACCTGCTTCAAGGCATCCCACAAACATTGCAATAACTTTTGCAGAATCTCCATTTGGAAATCTCCCTGAGAACTACTGAGGGCCCTCCAAATTCAGAGATTCAACTAGCCACAGATTGAAAACCTTCCCACCCAAAAAAATGAATCCACACAGCAGGCCTTGAATTTTTCCATTTCACACTGCCATTCTATAGATTGGGGTTTGGGCCTCCTTGAACGCCCTGGAACAGTGGTTCTCAACCTGTGGGTCCCCAGGTGTTTTGGCCTACAACTCCCAGAAATCCCAGTTTACCAGCTCTTAGGATTTCTGGGAGTTGAAGGCCAACACATCTGGGGACCCATAGGTTGAGAAGCACTGCCCTGGAAGCAAATCCCAGCAGATATGCACACATTCATTCATTCATACACACACACACAATCTCACTTGCAAGATGGAATGCGTACCTTGGAAAGAATGAACTTGCGGACGAGGAAGAACAAGACAGCAGACATAATACCAGACAGCAACGGAGATATGAACCAGGATAACACTAGGGAAAAGAAGAAAGAATGTTTAATCTCTGCTTGGGTTACTGTTGGTATCAGTATGTTTGCTCTCAAAGCAGATTCCCTGTGAGTCAAGAGAGAAAACCATGTTTTCTACCAAGGATGCTTGTGGTGCAGTGCCTTGGGCTGAGAGGCTGGGGTTCAAATCCAGGTCCCACCAAACAGCCTGGGGGTCCATGGACAAATCACACTCTATCCGCTTCAGAGGAAAGCGATGGCAGCAGCCCCCAAAAAGATGGTGCAGGAGTCTTCCTTACCGACTTTCAGCAACTCAGACCACTTGACTCCTTCCTGCCCTTTGGCCACCAGTGAGAAGCCGATTGTTGCCCCGACTATGCAGTGGGTTCCAGAAATGGGAAGCTTGAGGAAGGAGGCCACCAGCTGCCACACGGCTGAACCTGAAAGAGGAAGCCAGAAATAGGTCAGAGAGCATCCAGTCTATACCTTATTTACTTGAGTTTAATGCTCACCTTTTTTGGGCTAAAAGACCTCTCCAAAGTTAGGGTGGGCATTAGATTCTTGTCACATGGTCACCTGAGTACTGAGCCAAAGCCAAAGGGGGAGCTGGTTCAGGAGCTCCTCTTTGAAGGACCTTGACGCTAATGTAATGCCCTTAGCTCAATGCTATGGGATCCTGGGGTTTGTAGTTTGTGAGACATCTGCATTCTTTAGCAGAGAAGGCTGAAGCCATTGAAATCCACAAGCATATGGACAATTTCAACAGAAAGGAGGAAACCATGAAAATAAACAAAATCTGGCTACCAGTATTAAAAAAAAACTCTAAAATTACAAAAGCAAAACAACAGAGAGGAAACAAACAAGGACATCTAATCACCTCTAAACAAAAGATTGGCTCCAGGCACTGCCAGGCCATCAAATGCTAATCAAGGTCGTCATTGAAACATTCACACCTAATTCCAGCAGACAAGAGTTCTTTGTCCCACCCTGGTCATTCCACAGATATATAAACCCATTTTCCTAGTTCCAACAGACCTCACTACCTCTGAGGATGCTTGCCATAGATGCAGGCGAAACGTCAGGAGAGAATGCCTCTAGAACATGGCCATATAGCCCGGAAAAAACCTACAACAACTCAAGGCTGAAGCCCTTTTAAAGCTACATACCCCATGAATCCATATTACTGAACCAAGGCAATAAAGTGAATTCATTCTACAGAATAGATGCACCCCAAAATTGTCATTTCCACAGACAGAAGCTTTGGTGCTCTTAACACTTTTGTTTTTAAAGAACTAACTCTCAGCAATTCTCAAGAACAGGAAATGTAATGTTGGTGGACAGGAAGAGATTGAAAGATGGGCTTAAAGCCAGGCTTAAAAACGGTAGCATAGACATGGAGAACTGGAAAGCCCTGGCCCTTGGGCGCTCTAACTGGAGGTCAGCTGTGACCAGCAGTGCTGCAGATTTCATAGAGGCATGAATGGAGGGTGAAAGGGAGAGATGTGCCAAGAGGAAGGCGCATCAAGCCAGCCCTGACTGGGACCACCTGATGTCCTCACTGCGGCAGAACATGCAGATCAATAGGGCTCCACTACCACCTATGTATTCACCACCAAAACACTACACTTAGAGGCCCATCATCCTCAGGCTACGAGGGATAACCTAAATAGTCAGCATGTATCAACTGCACGTGAAATGACCGACTTTTGTGCGCATTACATTCACCACCAAATACAGACTGTCAATGAGTTACAAATATCCGACTTACATAATGTCTCCTAGTTAAGAACAAGGGTGAAGAGAACAGGAAGTGAGAGAAATCTCCCTCTTGTAAGGATAGAAAGTCCACTCCTGGAATTATTATTATCATAGGGAAAAGGGGGCTCAAGTGAAACTATCTCTCCAATCCTTGTTTCCACAACAAGCCACATTTTGCAAAATCAAATTCTCACACAGAAAGTGAGGTGAAATCTCCTGAACAAGGGCACAGGCAGCAAAAGAAACACCATAATGGCATTAACCCTTCCTTATGCCATCCAAAGTGTCTGTAAGCTGGGCCTAACAGCAGGAGTTCACCCCGCTCCCCAGATTTGAACCACCGGACTTTCAGCAGCTCAGTGATTTAACCTGTTGTGCCACAAGGGGGCCAAAGTGTCCTACCAGGAGGAAATTTCTCAATGTGATGCATTCAGATTGCTGGAGTTCCCTCCTTTCAGCACACTTCTGCTTTTTTTCCAACCTCGGAGGACTGTGCATGACAGGTGGAAATACTTTAACTCACACAATGAGCTCCATGCGTCTCCATGCTAGAAAAGAGACTGAAGTGTCCTAAGACTGGGAAATGTCTCAACATGATGAGGTCAATTGCCCAAGTCCCCTCCTTTCACACTTGTCTCTTTTCAACCATGGAGGGCTATGCATGATGGCCGGAAGTCACATAATATATAATAATAATACTTTATTTATACCCCGCTACCATCTCCCCAAGGGTGCGGCTTACATGAGGCCAAGCCCACAGTACATCAATAAACAAAGGCAATAACAAAATAATCAGTACAAAACAGTTAAAATAAATCTCATAAACAAAATATTAAACAATAACAATAAGCTCATGTGATGAGCTCTCTGCCTCTCTATACTTGGAAAGAGGCTGAAGTGTCCTACAACAAGGAAATGTCTCAATGTGATGAGGTTGATTGCCAGAGTTCCCTCTTTTTAGGACACTTCGGTCTCTTTCTAACCTTGGAGGGCTACACGTGATGGTCATAGAACCATAGAGTTGGAAGAGACCTCATGGGCCATCCAGTCCAACCCCCTGCGGAGAAGCAGGAAAACTGCATTCAAAGCACCCCCAACAGATAGCCATCCAGCCTCTGTTTAAAAGCTTCCAAAGGAGGAGCCTCCACCACACTCTGGGGCAGAGAGTTCCACTGCTGAACAGCTCTCACAGTCAGGAAGTCCTTCCTAATGTTCAGATGGAATCTCCTTTCTTGTAGTCTGAAGCCATTGTTCCACATCCTAGTCTCCAAAGCAGCAGAAAACAAGCTTGCTCCCTCCTCCATATGAATGTCCTTTAACTCATGTGATGAGCTCCGTGCCTCTCCCTGCTTGGAAAGAGGCGGAAGTGTCCTACCAGGGGGAATTGTCTCAATGTGATGGCAGTCGATTGCCATAATTCTCTCCTTTCAGGACACTTCTGCCTCTTTCCAATTCCAAAACATGAGCTCTGTACCTCTCCATGCTTGGAAAGAGGTGGAAGTGCCCTCCTAGGAGGAAATGTCTCAATGTGATGGGGCTGATTGCTGGAGTTCCCTCCTCCCACCACACTTTTGCCTCTTTTCAACCAAGGAGGGCTATGCATGATGGCCAGAAGTAGTTTAACTCGTGTGATGAGCTCTGTGCCTCTCCATATTTAAATAGAGGCTGAAGTGTCCTTCCAGGGAGAAATTTCTCAATGTGATGCAATCAGATTGCCAGAGTTCCCTCCTTTCAGCACACTTCTGCCTCTTTTCAACCACAGAGGGCTATGCATAATGGCCAGAAGTCGTTTAACTCATGTGATGGGCTCTGTGTCACTCCATGTTTGAAAAGAGACTGAAATGTCCTACCAGGAGGGAATGTCTCAATGTGATGAGGTTGATTGCCTGAGTCCCTTCTTTTCATGACACTTTCATGAACTCTGTGCCTCCCCATATTTGAATAGAGGCTAAAGTGTCCTACCAGGAGGGAATGTCTCAATAAGCAGCTCACCAGAAGTTTCCCTGTCCCTTTACTATGGCCCTCAAATGGTCTACCTCAACATGTTTTATGACAGTATTTCCCTGTGCTGGTGGGACAGGTCGCAGGTTCAAATCCGGGTAGAGGCGGGTGAGCTCCCTCTATCAACTCCAGCTCCTCATGCAGGGGCATGAGAGAAGCCTCCCACAAGGATGATAAAAACATCAAATCATCTGGAAGTCCCCTGGGCAACGTCCTTGCAGACGGCCAATTCTCACACCAGAAGCAACTTGCGGTTTCTCAAGTCACTGACACGACAAAAAAAAACAACAGTATTTCCCGCCCAATCTACTAGTTTGTTGCACTTTCCTTGCACTCCTGTAAAATGTATTGCATTCATTGAACTGTAGCTCACCTATGTTCTTTTTTCTCAGCCATATTGCTCTTACGTTGTTTATACTTGTGTTATATTGCTTTTATCTGATGTTTTTAATTGGTAAGTGTTTTATTTCTGTGTTTTGATTGTAATTTTTGGGCTTGTCCCTTGTAAGCCGCCCCGAGTCCCCTAGGGGAAATGGTTGGCGGGGTATAAAAATAGTTATGATTGGTTTGTTGTAGGTTTTTTTCAGGCTATATGGCCATGTTCTAGAGCAGTGGTTCTCAACCTGGGGTCCCCAGATGTTTTTGGCCTACAACTCCCAGAAATCCCAGCCAGTTTACCAGCTGTTAGGACTTCTGGGAGTTGAAGGCAAAAACATCTGGGGACCCCAGGTTGAAAACCAGTGTTCTAGAAGCATTCTCTCCTAACGTTTCACCTACATCTATGGCAAGCACCCCCTGAGAATGCTTGCCATAGATGCAGGCGAAACGTCAGGAGAGAACACCTCTAGAACATGGCCATATAACCCGAAAAACCTACAACCTAGTAATTCCAGCCATGAAAGCCTTTGACAAAGTCCCGACTCTGGAACTCCCTTCCCAAGGACATCAGACAAGCCCCTACGCTGGCAGTCTTTAGGAAGAGCTTGAAGACATGGCTATTCCGATGTGCCTTTCCAGAATAGGAAACTCCAGCAACACGTCCCAGAAACACTTTATTAGAGGTTTTAAGATTGTCCGCACACTGCACTTACCTAAACATCTTATATTTCATTTAGCATACTCAGCACTTTTTAATCTGTACCCGTAACACTTGGCCCGGCCTTAGTTTTATTGTGCTATGGTGTACTGTTTTTACTGTTTACTGTTATTGCTTTAATGTTTTGATTTGCTTTATGGTTTATGTGTATTTGTTATATTGTTGTTTTATTGAGGCCTTGGCCTTTGTAAGCCGCATTGAGTCCTCCGGGAGATGCTAGCAGGGTACAAATAAATAATAATAATAATAATAATAATGTTATTATTATTATTATGACGTCAATTGCCAGAGTTCCCTCCTTTCATGACACTTCAGCCTCTTTTCAATCATGGAGGACTATGTATGGTCAGAAGTTGTTCCGTGCCTCTGCATATTTGAATAGAGGCTGAAGTGTCAAAACAAGGGGGAAATATCTCAATGTGATAAGGTGGTGAGTCTTTGGGGTGCCCACACTGACCGAACATGGCGCTGACGGATCCGGCCATGAGCAGCTCCTGGGTGGTGTTGTACATCTCCACATCGATGAGGCCCTTGCGGATGGTCTCGCTGACCTTGGCGCCTAGCAGGACGGAGCCCACGGTCTCGAAGATGGAGGCCAGGATGCAGGCCTGCCGCAGGGTCACGACTCCGGAGCCCACAGCCGTGCCGAAGGAGTTGGCCACATCATTGGCGCCCACCGAGAAGGCCAGCACAAAGGCGATGATGAAGCCCAGCACCAGCAGCCACAGGAAAGCCGTCATCGGCCCCACGGGACCCACGGGCCACACTGTCGCCATCACTGTAAAGGCCTCCATGTTCTCTTTCTTTCTCTTACTGATATGCAAACCAAGACTGATATGAGGTAGGCCAGCAAATAAATAAATACGTCAACGCAAGGCTCTGCTCTAAGGCAGGGAGCGTGTCGCTATACAAGCAAGATGAGGCCTTGCTCTGGTTCTTCTCCTTGAACAGTCTTTACCCTCAAGGCCTTGGGGTTGGGGTCTAGGCTCAGAAAGGCAGTGAAGGGCTCCATGGCAACGCAAAGGAAGGTGAAGAAAGAGGGTCAAGCATCCTATGAGAGGGAAAAAACAAACCGGATGTGGAGTCAAGAGCCCGCCTCTAAAGAATGAATAGAGTGTTCCCTCTAGAACAAGGAAAGGTGAGGCCCCGTCCACTTCCGGACTGGCCTGGGCCAATTTGGGCCTTCCCTTCAGATGTTTTGGACTCCAACTCCCACAATTCCTAACAGCCTCAGGCCCCTTCCTTTTCCCCTTAGCTGCTTACGGCTGAGGAGGAAAAAGGAAAGGGCCTGAGGTTGTTAGGAATTGTGGGAGTTGGAGTTCAAAACACTTGGAGGGAAGCGGTTGAGGAGGAAAAAGGAAAGGGCCTGAGGTTGTTAGGAATTGTGGGAGTTGGAGTTCAAAACACTTGGAGGGAAGTGGCTGAGGAGGAAAAAGGAAAGGGCCTGAGGTTGTTAAGAATTGTGGGAGTTGGAGTCCAAAACACCTGGAGGGAAGCAGCAGAGGGGGATAAGAAAAGGGCCTGAGGCTGTTAAGAACTGTGGGAGTTGGAGTCCAAAACGCCTGCAGGGGAGAGACTGAAGGGGAAAAGGAAACGGTCCGAGGCTGTCAGGAATTGTGGGAGTTGGAGTTCAAAACACTGAGGGGGGAAAGGAAAGGGCCTGAGGCTGTTAGGAATTGTGGGAGTTGGAGTCCAAAACACTTAAGAAGCTGAGGGGTAAAGGAAAGGGCCTGAGGCTGTTAGGAATTGTGGGAGTTGGAGTCCAAATCACCTGGAGGGCCCAAGTTTACCCATGCCTTACACCAAGCCTGGGCAAACTTCGGCCCTCCCTCCAGACGTTTTGGACTTCAACTCCCACAATTCCTAAGAGCCGGTAGGCTGTTAGGAATTGTGGGAGTTGGAGTCCAAAACACCTGGAGGGAAGCGACTGAAGGGGAAAAGGAAAGGACCTGAGGCTGGTAGGAATTGTGGGATTTGGAGTCCAATGGAGGGAAGGCCCAAACTGGCTCAGGCCTGTTCTAGAACAAGAGAAAGCGAGGCCCCGCCCACTTTCTGGGGAGGACCACGTGGTCGGAGGGCCAAAATGGCGACCGCGCGGGGCCTTTCCCGCCTCAGGTCCCTCTTCGGCCTCCGTACCCTCCCTTCCCCTCCCCCACCCTCCAACCGCCCTTCCCGCCTTCGCCCCTTTTTTTTAATTTTTGTCCTTTCCCGCTCTCCGTCGCTTTCTCTCACCGCCAGCCTGCGATAGAGTAAGAAACAGCGGAGGCCTTTCTCTCCTCTTCTCCTTGTCGTCTTCTTCTCCTCCTCCTTCTCTTCTCTCTTTCTCTCCCGCTCTCTTCTGTCTCAATCCCCGCCTCGTGCGTCTCCCGACGTCTCTCTCCGGCCTCTATTTATAGACCTGGCAGAGGTGGGCGGGGCCTACAAGCAGGCTGATGAGGGAGAGAAAGCCCCGCCCCCTCTCATTGCCACGCCCCCTCCATTCATTCTCCTTCCGCAGGCCACGCCCCCGCCGCCTCCGCCTACTGCGCCTGCGCACACGCAGGCACACCGCGGCTGTGGGAGACACAAGGCGTCCTTGTCGCGCCCTCAAAGCCTCAGGGCCCGGAAGGGAGAGAAAGGAAGGAAGGAACGAGGGAAAGAAAGGAGTGAAAAAGGGAGGAACTAAAGAAAGAAGGAAGGCAGGAAAGTAAGAAAAAGGGGAAGAGGAGGAATGAAAGGAGAGAAGAAAAAAGGAGAAGGAAGGAGGGAAAGAAAGGAAAAAAAGAAGAAAGCAATAAAGGTAGGGAAGAAGGGAAGGATAAATGAAAGAAGAAAGGAAAGACAAAAGGGAAGGAAGTAAGGAAGGAAGAGAAGAAGGAGGAGAGAGAAGAAAAAAGTGAAAGGAAGGAATGAGGGAAAGAAAGGAGTGAAAAAAGGAAATAAAAAAGAAGAAGGAAGGAAGGAAGAAAGGAGAGAAGGAAGAAAAGGAAGAAGGAAGGAAGAGAAAGGGAAGGAAAAGAAAAAGGAAGAAGGAAAGAGGAAAAGGAAGGAAGGAGAGAAAGAAAGAAAGGAAGGAATGAGGGAAAGAAAGGAGTGAAAAAGGGAGGAACTAAAGAAGCAGAGCAGGAAAGTAAGAAAAGGGGAAGAGGAGGAAGGAAAGGGGAAGGGAAGGAGGAAGGAAAAGGGAGGAAGGGGGAGGAAGAGAAAAAGAAGGAAGGAAGGAAGAGAAAAAGGGAGGAGAAGGAAAAAGAAGGGAAGAGGAAAAGGGAAGAGAAGGAAAGGAGGGAAGGAAAAGAGGGAGGAAAAGGAAGGAAGAGAAAGGGAAAGGAAAAGGAAAAAAAAGGAAGGCAGGAGAAAGAAGGGAAGAAAGGAAGGGAGAAGGAGGGGAAGAAAGAAAAGGGGAAGAAAGAGAGGAAATAGAGAGTGAAAGGAAGGAACGGGGGAAAGAAAGGAGCGAAAAAGGGAGGAACTAAAGAAAGAAGGAAGGCAGGAAAGTAAGAAAAAGGGGAAGAAGAGGGGGGAAAGGAGGGAGGAAAAAAAGAGGCAGGGAAAGAAGGAAGGAAAGAGGGAAATAAAGGAAGCGGAAAAAGAGGAAAAGAAAGGAGGGAAGAAGAAAGGAAAGGGGGAAGGAAGGAGAGGGAAAGAAAGAAGGCAGGAAAGTACGAAAAGGGGGAAGAGGAGGAAGGAAAGGGAGGGAAAGGAGGAAGGAAAAAGGGAGGGATAGGAAGGGAGGAGAGAGAAAAAGAAAGCAAAAGGAAGGAATGAGGGAAATAAAGGAGTGAAAAAGGTAGGAACTAAAGGAAGGCATGAAAGTAAGAAAAGGGGAAGAGGAAGGAAAGGAGGGAAGGAAAAAGAGGGAGGAAAAGGAGAAATAAAGGAAACTGAAAAAGAGGAACTAAAAAAAGAAGGAAGGCAGGAAAGTAAGAAAAAGGGGAAGAAGAGGAGGGAAAGGAGGGAGGGGAAAGGAAGGAGAGAGGAAAAAGAGGGAAAGGAAGGAACGAGGGAAAGAAAGGAGTGAAAAAGGGAGGAACTAAAGAAGGAAGACAGGAAAGTAAGAAAAGGGAAGAGGAGGAAGGAAAGAGAGAGGGAAAGGAGGGAAGAAAAAAGGAAAAAGAGGGAGGGAAAGAAAGAAAACGGAAAAGGAGGGAAGAAGAAGAAGAAAAGGAAGGAGAGGAAAATAAAGCGAAAGGAAGGAATGAGGGAAAGAAATTGAAAAAGGGAGGAACTAAAGAAAGAAGGAAGGCAGGAAAGTAAGAAAAAGGGGAAGAGGAGGAATGAAAGGAGAGAAGAAAAAAGGAGAAGGAAGGAGGGAAAGAAAGGAAACGGAAAAAAAAGGGAAAGAAAGGAGGGAAGAAGGAAAGGAAGGAACGAGGGAAAG
Source organism: Anolis sagrei ordinatus (assembly GCF_025583915.1). Taxonomy (NCBI): domain Eukaryota; kingdom Metazoa; phylum Chordata; class Lepidosauria; order Squamata; family Anolidae; genus Anolis; species Anolis sagrei. The sequence goes on along the minus strand of NW_026847882.1, from coordinate 21,638,727 downwards.
GATGGAGTGAAAAAAGGAGGAAAGAAAAAAGGAAAAGAGGGAGAGAAAAAGGAAAGAGGGAGAGAAAAGGAGAAAAAAGGAAGAAGGAAAGAAAAGGAAAGGAAGGAAGGAAGGAGAAGGAAAAGAAGAGGAAAAAGGGGGAAAAGAAGAAAGAGGAAGAAAGGAGGCAGGAAAGTAAGGAGGATGGAAAGGAGGGAGGGAGGAAAAATGAAAGGGAGGGAAGGGAAAGAAATGGAAGGAAGGAGAGGAAAAGAAAGAGTAAAAGGAACGATCGAAGAAAAGAAAGGGAAAAGAAGGAAGGCAGGAAAGTAAGAAGGGGAAAGGAGGAAGGAAGGTAAGTGAGGAAAGTAAGAAGGGGAAAGAAATGAGGGAGAAGGGAAAAGAAGGAGGGAAAGAAAAGGAAGGAAGAAGGGAAAGAGAAGGAGACAAAAGGAGGGTGAGAAAAAAGGAAGGAGGAAAAGGAAGAAAGCTGCCTGGGACAGTCTAGATGACCCCCCTCCCTCCCGCCTGCCTCCTTGGCCTTTGTTACCTAGCGGCAATTGAATGTAAATCCAAAACGCATGATGTAATAAAAGAGAATTGTGGTGAAAGAAGCTTAGTCCTGTCCAGTCATTTCTATTCTCTTGTACGGGAGATGTCAGCTTTTCCAGTGTGGAAATAGGAGGACATTCTCTACACCAGGCATGGGCCAACTTGGGCCCTCCAGGTGTTTTGGACTTCAACTCCCACCATTCCTAACAGCCGGTAGGCTGGTAGGAATTGTGGGAGTTGAAGTCCAAAACACCTGGAGGGCCCAAGTTGGCCCATGCCTGGTGTAGACCTAGAAATATGCCAAGGACATGACAGAACTGGCTGCTACAAGGAGTGCTGGCTCCTGGTGTGCTGCCAATTGGCAAGAGAGAAGGCGAACTCGGTGCCTTGGGAGGCAGAGTCACACGCAGGTGAGTCACAGCAGTGTCACCAGGTCCGCTCTGACCTCTTCCTTTTTTAAGATAATATTTATTGAGTGAAGTTAATGGGATACACAATATTAAAAAAGCAGAAACATCTAGACCAGTGTTTCCCAACTTGGAGGTTGGGACCCTTGTGGAGGAAGGAGTTCAGAGGGGTTGCCAAAGACCATCGGAAAACATATTTCCGATGGTCTTAGGAAACATTTTGGCAGAGAAGACTGGAGATCTCTCCACCTGCCCTTCTCTTTCACTTTGGTTTTTTTTTAAGTTTTGAGAAACTTCAAGTTGCTTCTGGTGTGAGAGAATTGGCCGTCTGCAAGGACGTTGCCCAGGAGACACCCAGATGTTTTGATATTTTTACCATCCTTGTGGAAGGCTTCTCTCATGTCCCTGCATGAAGAGCTGGAGCTGTTAGAGGGAGTTCATCCGCACTCTCCCCGGATTCCCTGTGTCGGTGAACTACAACTCCCAGAATTCAAAAACGGGCCCCCAACTATACCAGTATTCAATGTTGGCCGTTGAATTAAAAAACACCAGAATCAGGACAGTAAACAAAGAGCAACACACAAAAAAATAGGGGAATTCCAGACAGGAAACAATCAGGGGCATCTAACTGTTCCCAACAAAGGATTCCCCCAGGCAGGAAGAGCAAGTTTTTTCAATGCTAATCAGGTTGATTAACTGCAACATTCACAGACAAGAGTTCTTTCTCTCAACCTGGACATTGTTCCACAGATATATAAACCTCATTTGCCTATTTCCCAACAGACCTCACCACCTCTGAGGATGCCTGCCATAGATGCAGGCGAAACGTCAGGGGAGAATGCTTCTGGAACATGGCCAGACAGCCCAGAAAACTCATAGCAACCCAGTGTAATCGTTTAATTGATACATGCATGTATGGCATCAAATTGCTGGTTGCTGTGAGGCCGCCTTGAGTCCCCTCCAGGGTGAGAAAGGCAGGATACAAATATGGTAGATAGATAGATAGAGAGAGAGAGAGAGAGAGAGATAGAGAGAGATAGAGATAGATAGAGATAGATAGAGATAGATAGAGATAGATAGATAGATAGATAGATAGATAGATAGATAGATGGGAATTGGATAGCCATAAGTAGCACATAAGTATAGAAATCTAAAGGAGAGGAAAACAGGAATAATCAGAATGTTATGCGAATGTATGGGAAACATATTTGTAATGGTGACTGTGACCATGTTACATTTACTTATATAACAGCGTGCATTTATGTTTGTGTGTGTGAAAGGGGAAAAAATGAGAAGTTCCAAAAATGAAAGAATGGGTCGTAAAAGTAGCTGAAATACCAGGAATTGACATTTTGACAAGATATCTTCAGATGAAAGACCCTTTCATATTCAAGAAAGATTGGGAACCCTTCAGAAATTTCTTGGAAGGAAAGAGAATTCCAACATGGGGATTTCATGTTTAATATGTCCATTCATTATATTATATTGTATTGTATTGTATGCAATCACTAGAAAAGAAACACACACATATACAATGGTCAATGACCAGCACCTATTATTATTATTATTATTATTATTATTATTATTATTATTATTTGAAACACAACAAGATGAGTCCACAGCAGACACTCTCCTGGCTGTAGTATTGGATCACACGTCAGACACTTCCCAAGTGTCTAGGACTGTGTGATGTATCTGCGAATAATGCGTGCGGATCCCAGTAGGGTGGCCTTTTGCAGCTGACAGATGGTAATTTTGTCAGCACCAATTGTGTTTAAGTGCAGGCCAAGGTCTTTAGGCACTGCACCCAGTGTGCCGATCACCACTGGGACCACCTTGACTGGCTTGTGCCAGAGTCTTTGCAGTTCGATCTTTAAATCCTCATATTGTGTCAGCTTTTCCAGTTGTTTCTCTTCAATCCTGCTGTCGTCTGGGATTGCAACATCAATCCATACTTTGTTTTTTAACACGATTGTGAGGTCAGGAGTATTATGCTCCAAAACTCTGTCTGTCTGAATCTGGAAGTCCCAGAGGAGTTTGGCGTGTTCATTCTCTGTAACTTTTTCCAGCTTGTGATCCCACCAGTTCTTTGTCACAGGCAGATGGTATTTGTGGCACAAGTTCCAATGAATCATCTGAGCAACTGTGTTGTGCCTCTGCTTGTAGTCTGTCTGTGCGATCTTCTTGCAGCAGCTGAGGATGTGATCTATTGTTTCATCTGCTTCCTTGCAGAGTCTACATTTGGGATCTGTCGTCTATTTTTCAATTCTGGCTTTGGTGGCATTGGTTCTAATGGCTTGTTCTTGGGCTGCCAGAATCAGGCCCTCCTTTGTCTCCTTTTTCAGAGTTCCATTTGTGAGCCACAGCCATGTTTTTTCTTTGTCAATTTGTCTCTCAATTTTTCCCAGGAACTGTCCATGGAGAGCCTTCTTTTGCCAGTTTTCTCTTCTGCTCTGGATTGTGTTTTTACGGTATTCCCTCTTTGTCTTTTGCACTTGAAGCAGTTTACTACTCTTGACTTCCCTCAATGTTGGTTTGTGACTGCCTTTCACGTAATCTGCCAGTGCGTGTTTCTCTTCTTCTACCGTTTGTTTCACTTGCAGAAGCCCTCTCTCTGCCTCCTGATTTTCTGGGCAGGCCAAGTCTGTCGACATTATTAAACTACTCTGGAACTTCCGGATTCAGACTGAAAGAGTTTTAGAGCACAAGACTCCTGACCTCACGATCGTGGAAAAAAACAAAGTATGGATCATCAATGTCGCAATCCCAGGTGACAGAAGGATTGCAGAGAAGCAACTGGAAAAACTTACACAATACGATGATTTAAAGATTGAACTGCAAAGACTCAGGCACAAGCCAGTCAAGGTGGTCCCAGTGGGGATCAGAACACTGGGTGCAGTGCCTAAAGACCTTGGCCTGCACTTAAACACAATCGGCATTGACAAAATCACTACTGGTCAACTGCAAAAGGCCACCATACTCATTCGCCGATACATCACAGAAGTCCTAGACACTTGGGAAGTCTCTGACATGTGATCTAATACAAAAGCCAGCAGAGTGATCTTGTTTCTGTGTACTAATCTTGTTGTTACTGGGTCCCCTGGTGGCATAGTGAGTTAAACTGCTGAGCTGCTGAACTTGTTGACCGAAAGGTCGCCAGTTCGAATCCAGGGAGTGGAGTGAGCTCCTGCTGTTAGCCCCAGCTTCTGCCAACCTAGCAGTTTGAAAACATGCAAATGTGACTAGATCAATAGGTACCACCTTGATGGGAAGGTAAGGGCGCTCCATGCAGTCATGCCAGTGGCCATATGACCTTGGAGGTGTCTACGGACAACGCCAGCTCTTCGGCTTAGAAATGGAGATGAGCACCAGAGTCGGACATGATTAGACTTTATGTCAGGGGAAACCTTAACCTTTACCATTAATCTTGTTAAGTATCTAACAATAATAATAATAATAATAATAATAAGTGTTCAAATTGTGATTTTGTGATATGAAATCCAGCATATAGATTTCGTTTGCTGTGACATACTGTGCTTTTGTGTCAATAATAATAATAAGGATAGTTCCTGAAAAAAATTGAGAGCCAAATTGACAAAGAAAAAACATGGCTGTGGCTCACAAATTGAACTTTGAAAAAGGAGACAAAGGAGGGCCCGATTCTGGCAGCCCAAGAACAAGCCATTCAAACCAATGCCATCAAAGCCAAAATTGAAAAGTCGGCAACAGATCCCAAGTGTAGACTCTGCAAGGAAACAGATGAAACAATAGATCACATCCTCAGCTGCTGCAAGAAGATCGCACAGACAGACTACAAGCAGAGGCACAACACCGTTACTCAAATGATTCATTGGAACTTGTGCCACAAAGACCATCTGCCTGCAACAAAGAACTGGTGGCATCACAAGCCTGAAAAAGTTACAGAGAATAAACACGCCAAACTCCTCTGGGACTTCTGAATACAGGCTGACAGAGTTCTGGAGCACAATACTCCTGACCTCACAATCATGTTAAAAAACAAAGTATCAATGTTGCGATCCCATGTGACAGCAGGATTGAAGAGAAACAACTGGAAAAGCTGACACAATATGTGGATTTAAAGATCGAACTGCAAAGACTGGCACAAGCCAGTCAGTGTGGTTCCAGTGGTGATCAGCACACTGGGTGCAGTGCCTAAAGACCTTGGCCTGCACTTCAACACAATTGGCGCTGAAAAATTACCATCAGCCAGCTGCAGATGGCCACCCTTACCGCTTTGAGTCCCCTCAGGGGTGAGAAAGGCGGTATATAAATACTATAAATAAATAAATAAATAACTGAGATCTGCATGCATTATTCACCAATACATCACATAGTCCTAGACACTTGGGAAGTGTCCAACGTGTGATCTAAAACAACAGCCAGCAGAGTGTCTGAGGTGGACTCATATTGTTGTGTTTCAAATATAATAACAATAATAATAATAATAATAATAATAATACCTAAGTCCCCTGGGAGGGCAAAGGAGGAGGGGTCCACATCAGACAGGAGCAGGAAATGCCCCAAAGTAAAAAAAAAATGCTTGGCACAAAGGGGAAATAAACAGCCATACGCCAAGTGGAGAAGAGTGTTTACAAGAGACGAAGCGGGGGCCCAAATTGGCAGCAGGAAGAGTCTCGCCTCCCAATGGATGGACCGGATGCCTTCTGAATGCCTCTCTGTCTCTCTCCTGCGAGGGAGGCAGGGCGTATGACTGGCCTCTTCCTAGTCTGGCACTGGGGACCGGGATGTGGCCAGGAGGAGCACCCACACAGCCAAGCGCATCCGCCCGCTCCCAGACAAGGCTGGCCTGGCCACCATGAGTCAGATCTTGGCAATCTCAAGGCTCTGCTTTGACCACGAAACAAAGTCGGTTCCCCGTCAATGGTGCCCTGTTGCAGGACAGTTGCCCCCTCGTGATGCAAGAGGCTTGTCTGTGCTCACAAGGAAAACAGCCCACTTTCTTGACCGCAGCACAAAGGCTGAGTATCAAGACATCTCTCTGTAGGAGATCTGCACTGCTGTTGGGCTTTAGATGGATCAGTCGAAGTGGAAAAGAACCCCCTCAGACCATTTTGTTGGAAAACATGACTTCAAGGTCATTTCCTATGGAAAAAAGAGAGAGTCTTGGACTTTAAACCAGTCAGTGTAGGTGGAAAATATGGCACAACTGTGACCAAGGCAAGGCACAAGGGACTGTGAGATCCTCATTCCCCTAAGATTGGCCAAACCTGTTGTATTAAAAAAAGATGTGTATGGGTGTATGTGGCAGAGGTGTCCACTTACACCAGTGGATCTCAACCTTCCTGATGCCGCGACCCCCAAATACAGTTCCTCATGTTGTGATGACCCCCAACCACAACATTATATTCATTACTACTTCAAAACTGTAATTTTGCTACCATTACAAGTCAAAATATAAATATCTGATATGCATGATGTATTTTCATTCACTGGACCAAATTTGGCACAAATATCTGATACACCCACATTTGAATACTGGTGGGGTTGGTGGGGGGATTGATTTTGTCATTTGGGAGTTGTAGTTGCTGGGATTTATAGTTCACTTACAATCAAAGAGCATTCTGAACTCCACCAACAATGGAATTGAACCAAACTTGGCACACAGAACTCCCATGACCAAATACTGGAAGAGTTTGGAGGGCACTGACCTTGAGTTTAGGAGTTGTAGTTCACCTACATCCAGAGACTCAAACAATGATGGATCTGAACCAAACTTGGCATGAATATTCAATATGCCCCAATGTGAACACTGATGGAGTTTGGGGGAAATAGACCTTGACATTTGGGAGTTGTAGTTGCCGGGACTTATAGTTCACCTACAGTCAAAGAGCATTGATAGAATTGGGCCAAACTTCCCACATAGAACCCCCACGACCAGCAGAAAACACTGTATTGTCGAAGGCTTCCATAGCTGTAATCACTGGGTTGTGGTGAGTTTTTTAGGCTGTATGGCCATGTTCCAGAAGCATTCTCTCCTGACATTTTGTCTGCATCTGAGGATGCCTTCCAAAGATGGAGGCAAAACATGAGGAGAGAATGCTTCTGGAACATGGTCATACAGTCCAAAAAACTCACAGCAACCCAGAAAATACTGTGTTTTCTGATGGTCTTTGGCAACCCCTCTGACACCCCCTCGTGACCCCCCCCAGGGGTCCCAACCCCCAGTTTGAGACTTACACAGATAGCCTGCAGCCTCCACAAACAGCTCTAAATCACAGTGCTGAGAAGACACACAAAGCCTTCCTGCCAAGGACATTGCAGGTTACAGTGAGTGCCGTGAACATGTCTCCCAACCCCTGCCAATGTCCTCCACTTAAGTGAAGGCTTTCATATTGGGACAATTTCATTCTGGATATCCTGTTTTTCCTCCAGAATGGGCACCCCAAGATTCCTTTCGCTCTCCATTGGTGTGGAATTTGCATGACTCTGCCCACTGCCTCTCCCTTTACCATTTCCTATGGCACACAGCAAACACAGAGGAATTGATCAGCGATTGAACAAGAAGTTTGGGGAGTAGTTCACCCTGCATCCAGAGCACTCTGAACCCCACCAATGACGGAAATGTGCCAAACATCGCACACAGTGCCCTAGTGACCCACTGAACATATTGAAAGAGTTTGGGGGAGTACTAACCCTACATCCAGAGAGCATTCTGAAGCCCCCAATGGCAGATCTGGAACACACGTGGTACACAGAACCCTGATGACCAACAGAACATACTGGAGGGGTTGGGGAAGCGGAATGACCCTCTCACATGAGAGTTGTAGTTCACCCTACATCTAGAGGACTCTGAATGCCATCAATGACAGATCTTAACCAAACTTGGCACGCAGACCCAACATGGCAACCTGTGAATACACGCAGAGTTTGGGGGTGATTGCCCTGGGAATCTCGGAGTTGTAGTTCACCTGCATCCAAAGAAACTGTGACATCAGCTAAAAATGGACCAGGACCAAACTTGGCACAGAGAAGCCCAATGACCAACTAAATATACTGCAGGGCTTTGTGGGAATTGACCTTGTTTGTGGGAGTTGTAGTTCACCCTACACCCAGAGAGCACTGAACCCAGCCGACGTTGGACCTGGACCATACTTGGCACATGGACCCAACATGGCCAACTGTGAAAACAGGCGGGGTTTGGGGAGGATTGACCCACGATTCTGGGAATTGTAGTTCACCCACTTCATTAGGAGCCCCCGGTGGTGCAGTGGGTTAAACCCCTGTGCCGGCAGGACTGAAGACCGACAGGTCGCAAGTTCAAATCCGGGGAGAGCATGGATGAGCTCCCTCTATCAGCTCCAACTCCCCATTACGGAGACATGAGAGAAGCCTCCCACAAGGATGATAAAACATCTAATAATCTGGGCATCCCCTGGGCAAAAATATAACAGATGTTGTAAGTCTTCTTCTGAATGCGCACAGAGTATGTTGTCATTGGCATATTGGAGTTCTATAACAGATGTTGTAGGTCTTCTTCTGAATTCACACACACTATGTTATCATCGGCATAATGGAGTTCTATAACAGATGTTGGAGCCCCCAGTGGCGCAGTGGGTTAAACCCCTGTGCCGGCAGGACTGAAGACCGACAGGTCGCAGGATTGAATCCGAGGAGAGGCGGATGAGCTCCCTCTATCAGCTCCAACTCTTCATACAGGGACATGAGAGAAGCCTCCCACAAGGATGATAAAACATCTAATCATCTGGGCATCCCCTGGGCAATGTCCTTGCAGATGGCCAATTCTCACACACCAGAAGCAACTTGCAATTTCTCAGATCGCCCCTGACACAACAAAAAAGAAAATATAACAGAGTACCTTGTCATTGGCATATTGGAGTTCTGTAACAGACGTTGTAGGTCTTCTTCTGAATGCCCACAATGATGTCATTGGCATATTGGAGTTCTATTACAGATGCTGTAGGTCTTATTCTGAATGTGCACAGACTATGTTGTCATCGGCATATTTGAATTCCTGACACGACAATGATAATAATAATAATAATAATAATAATAATAATAATAATAATAATGGATTGTTGTAGGTTTTTTTGGGCTATATGGCCAAGGTAATATGGCCATAATAATAATAATAATAATAATAATAATAATAATAATAATAATAATAATGTATTTTTGAATGGGAGCATTCATAAACAACAAAATCAAAGACTGGCTTTTTCCTAATAAATAGTGTTTACTAATTACCTAAATGACATGACCTAATACCCCAAAACAAACAACTCCTTTCTCAAATAACCCGGCACGTACTCAAGCTAGTAGCAAATAAAAACTGGGGAGCAAGAGACATGTGAGTCACTCTTGCAGGACAAAGCCTCATTATGATGTAAGAGGCTTATCTGTGGTCATAAGGAAAGCAGCCCACCTGGGCTTGTGACCACCTTCTCAAGGTATCTCTCTGCAGGTTAGGCCTCCATCTTGCCACGTCACCTTGGATTTTGCCCAATCACCAGCTATTTCGAGCTCTCGCCCATTGTGTTATTGTCTTGATCTGATTGTTTTATGGCTTAATGGCATCGCTGTGTACTATTTCGAGATCCATGCCTCTGAAAAAGGGAGTTTCAGATAAGAAAATAAAGTGAACCCACACACCTTTGGGGCCAGAGAGTAAAGAATGGGCCTCGCCCCAATAAGATGGTTGGTGTGTGCCTTGGAGAGGTAAACAGCAAAGATGGAAGTCGAAGTGCCCTTCTGGAAGACATAGCAGGGCAGGAGCAGCACAGGGTCTTCCTCTAGGCAGGGGCGGCTCATCCATTATGCAAAGTAAGTGGTCGCAGTACACTTTTCTTTGCCAGGGGCGCAGAGGCACCTCTGTAAATGCCCCTCGACAGCCACCTGAGGAGCGCCCCCTCAGCTCACAACAGCCCTAGCAGTCCGGGGGAAGCCTTGGCAACCCATTACGCAAAGTAAGCATTTGCAGTATAGTTGATTTTGCCCAGGGGCACTCTTGAGGCGCTCTTGGGGGAAAATAGACCTTGACATATATGAGTTGTAGTTACTGGGGTGTATAGTTCACCTACAATCAAAGAGCATTCTGAACTCCACCAATGATGGAATTGAACCAAATATGGCACACAAAACTCCCACGATGAACAGAAAATATATATCAGTGATTGGTTGGGGGGGGGGGGGCAAAATACTGTTTGCTTACCGTTGAAAATTACCTAGGGCTGTCTCTGCCTCTAGGTCAGTGTTTCTCAACCTTCCAAATGCCGCGACCCCTGAATCCAGTTCTTCATGTTGTAGTGACCCCCAACCATAACATTATTTTCGTTGCTACTTCATAACTGTCATTTTGCCACTTTTCTGAATCATAATGTAAATATCTGATATGCAGGATGGATTTTCCTCCACTGGACCAAATTTGGCACAAATACCCAATAAGCCCAAATTTGAATACAGGTGGAGGTTGGAGGGGATTAATTTTGTTATTTGGGAGTTGTAGTTGCTGGGATTTATAGTTCACCTACTATCAAAGAGCATTCTGAACTCCACCAATGATGGAATTGAACCAAACTTGGCACACAGAACTCCCATGACCAACAGAAAATACTGGAAGGGTTTGGTGGGCATTGACCTTGAGTTTTTGGAGTTGTAGTTCACCTACATCCAGAGAGCACTGTGGACTCAAACAATGATGGATCTGGACCAAACTTGGCACGAATACTCAATATGCCCAAATGAAACACAGATGGAGTTTGGGGGAAACAGACCTTGACATTTGGGAGTTGTAGTTACTGGAAGGTTGACTCTGTCATTTGGGAGTTGTAGTTGCTGCGACTTATAGTTAACCTACAATCAAAGAGCATTGTGAACTCCACCAACAATGGAATTGAACCAAACTTGGCACACAGAACTCCCATGAGCAACAGAAAATATTGGAAGGGTTTGGTGGGCATTGACCTTGAGTTTTGGAGTTGTAGTTCACCTACATCCAGATAGCACTGTGGACTCAAACAATGATGGATCTGGACCAAACTTGGCAAGAATACTCAATATGCCCAAATGTGAACACTGGTTGGGGGAAAATATCCTTGAGATTTGGTAGTTGTGGTTGCTGGGATTTATAGTTCACCTAGAACAGTGGTTCTCAACCTTCGTAATGCCGCGACCCCTTAATACAGTGCCTCACGTTGTGGTGACCCCCAACCATAAAATTATTATTATTGCTACTTCCTAATTATAATTGTGTTACTGTTATGAATCACAATGTAAAAAATCTGAAATGCAGGATGTATTTTCATTCACTGGACCAAATTTGGCACAAATACCCAAAAACAGCACTCCATGCCGTCATGTCAGCTACATGACCTTGGAGGTGTCTATGAACAACACCGGCTCTTTGGCCTAGAAATTGAGCACCAACTCCCAGAGTTGGACACAACTGGACTTAATGTCAGGGGAAAACTTTTACCTTACCTAATACACCCAAATTTGAATACTGGTGGGGTTGGGGGATTGATTTTGTCATTTGGGAGTTGTAGTTGCTGGGATTTATAGTTCACTACAATCAAAGAGCATTCTGAACTCCACAATGATGGAATTGGACCAAACTTGGCACACAGAACTCCCACAACCAACGAAAAATACTGGAAGGGTTTGGTGAGCACTGACCTTGAGTTTGGGAGTTGTAGTTCACCTGCATCCAGAGAGCATTGCAGACTCACACAATGATGGATCTGGTCCACACTTGGCACAGATACTCAATATGCCCCAATGTGAACACTGGTGGAGTTTGTTGAAAATAGACCTTGACATTTGGGATATGCAGTTGCTGGGATTTATAGTTCACCTGCAACGAAGAGCCCTCGCTTGCTCCGCACCCCTGCCGGCCGGCGGGAGAGCGGAGCAGCCGAGGGCGCCTGGAGAAGGCCTTACTCCAAAGGCCCTCGCCTGCTCCGCCCCCCCCGGCCGGCGGGAGAGCGGAGCAGGCAAGGGCACCTGGAGAAGGCCTTGCTCCAAAGGCCCTCGCCTGCTCCGCCCCCCCACCGGCCGGCGGGAGAGCAGAGCAGGCGAGGGGCGCCCAAGGAGCCACTCACCCATCCCTCACCTCCTTCTGCCATCAGAAGGAAGCAAGGGACAGGCAGATGGCTTCGCGTGTGGCCTAGCCGCCCGCGGAGCCGCTCGCCCGTCCCTCGCCTCCTTCTGCCATCAGAAGGAGATGAGGGACAGGCGGATGGCTTCGCGCGGGGGAATGCCAGTGGCGCAGGGGGTCGGCCGCCATTTTGGAGGGGGCGTGGCCAGCCAATGCGGCTTCGCGACCCCCAGAAAATGGCCAAACGACCCCCTGAGGGGTCGCGACCCCCAGGTTGAGAACCGCTGACCTAGAATCAAAGAGCATTCTGAACCCCACCGATGATAGAATTGGGCCAAACTTCCCACACAAAACCCCCATGCCTTGAAGGGACTCGCTGGTGTGAACCTCCTTCCAGCCTCGCACACTCTCCCTCGTCCGAACATGTGCAGCACGCTGCCATGCACCGAGCACACCTGCTCTCCCCTCCCAGCTTGGAGTCTCATAAACAGTTCTGCCCTTGGCCGAGAGGCTGGCCAATCCAGCAGAAGAGGGATTTTGTTGGGAGAATTCGTCATATGTTTCAAAAAAGGACGAGAAGGACAGCGGAGAGATCTTCAGCCCTCTCCGCCAAAGAGGTTCCTAAGACCATCAGAAATATATGTTTCCTGATGATCTTTGGCGACCCCTCTGCAACCCCCTTGTGACCCACCCCTAGGGTCCCGACCCCCAGGTTTAGAAACACTGCTCTGGGGTTTGTTGTGGGGGAGACCTGCCCAGCCTCTTTGTCCTTCTATGTTGTTGTTCATTCATTCAGTTGTCTCCGACTCTTCGTGACCTCATGGACCAGCCCACGCCAGAGCTCCCTGTCGGCCGTCACCACCCCCAGCTCCTTCAAGGTCAGGTCCAGTCACTTCAAGGATGCCATCCATCCATCCTGCCCTTGGTCGGCCCCTCTTCCTTTTACCTTCCACTTTCCCCAGCATAACTGTCTTCTCTAGGCTTTGCTGTCTCCTCATGATGTGGCCAAAGTACTTCAACTTTGTCTCGAGTATCCTTCCCTCCAATGAGCAGTCGGGCTTTATTTCCTGGAGGATGGACTGGTTGGCTCTTCTCGCAGTCCAAGGCACTCTCAGAACTTTCCTCCAACACCACAGCTCAAAAGCATCGATCTTCCTTCGCTCAGCCTTCCCTAAGGTCCAGCTCTCACATCCGTAGGTTACTACAGGAATACCATGGCTTTGACTAGGCGGATCTTTGTTGCCAGTGTGATGTCTCTACTCTTTACTATTTTATCAAGATTGGTCCTTGCTCTACAAAGCTAAAAATAACTGCCCTGCAGAACAGATCCCATGGCAAAATCTTCAAAGGGGGTTATTTTTGCAGCTGCAGAAAAGACCACGCAGGAAACACAGAACTGATTCAGATGCAACCCGACAAACCAAACCACCAGTCTCATTAACCCAGCCTTAATGAGGCTGCTGTTCCCGACTGAGCCGGCGGCAGAGTCCTTTGCATCAGAACCGAGCGTTCTCCAGATGCTGCTGCCCACCCCAAAAGGAAGGAAAACAGTCCAACGAGGGGCTTCATCCTGCTAGGGACCCATCCCCAAAGCTCCCAACAGTACTGCAAGGCCATGAATCCCCCAGCAAGCTCAGCCAGAGTCACTTATGGCCAGTTGAAGCCATAGGTCAAGAGCCCCAGGTCACGCGTCAGAGACTTCTGGAGCCATCTTAGTCTTGCAATGTCTCAGCGAAGTGCAGGCAAGCCACAGGAAGGGCTTAGAACAGTGGTTCTCAACCTTCCTAATGCCGCAACCCCTTAATACAGTACCTCAAGTTGCGGTGACCCCCAACCATAAATTATTTTTGTTGCTACTTCATAATTGTAATGTTACTACTGTTATGAATCATAATGTAAATATCTGATATGCAGGATGGACTTTCATTCACTGGATGAAATTTGGCACAAATACCCAATACACCCAAATTTGAATACTAGTGGGGTTGAGTGGGATTGATTTTGTCATTTGTGAGTTATAGTTGCAGGGATTTATAGTTCATCTACAATCAAAGAGCATTCTTAACTCCGCCAACAATGGAATTGAACCAAACAGAACGCCCATGACCAACAGAAAATACTGGAAGGGTCTGGTGGGCATTGACCTTGAGTTTTGGAGTTATAGTTCACCTACATCTAGAGAGCACTGTGGACTTCAACAATGATAGCCCTAGACCAAACTTGGCATGAATACTCAATATGCCCAAATGTGGACACTGGTGAAGTTTGGGGAAAATAGAACTTTTCATTTGGGAATTGTAGTTGCTGATATTTATAGTTCACCTACAATCTAAGAGCATTCTGAACTCCACCAATGATGGAATTGAACCAAACTTGGCACACAGAACTCCCATGACCAACAGAACATACTGGAAGGGTTGGTGGGCATTGACCTTGAGTTTTGGAGTTGTAGTTCACCTTCATCCAGAGAACACTGTGGACTCAAACAATGATGGATCTGGACCAAACTTGGCAGAATACTCAATATGCCCAAATGTGAACACTGGTGGAGTTTGGGGAAAATAGACCTTGACATTTGGGAGTTGTAGTTGCTGGGATTTATAGTTCACCTACAATCAAAGAGCATTCTGAACCCCACCAATGATAGAATTGGGCCAAACTTCCCACACAGAATCCCCATGATCAACAGAAAATACTGTGTTTTCTGATGGTCTTTGGTGACAACCCCCCCACCCGGGTCATCCACCATTAGTTGAGTCCACAGTGCTCTCTGGATGTAGGTGAACTACTACTCCAAAACTCAAGGTCAATGCCCACCAAACCCTTCCAGTATTTTCTGTTGGTCATGGGAGTTCTGTGTGCCAAGTTTGGTTCAATTCCATCGTTGGTGGAGTTCAGAATGCTCTTTGATTGTAGAAATGTCCTGGCAGGCCTGGCACTCTGTGTTCCCATCCCGGCCTTTGTGCCCTTAACCCGGCCAAAGTCCAGGAGTCTTGTGCACAGCTCCGATTCCGGTCCAGGGCAGGCGCAATCAGAGCTGTGCGCACTCTGCTTCACACACACATACACACACCAGGACTTTGGAAGAGCTTCAGGCTGTGTTGCGTCGTAGCTTGGCTCCCTTTCCTACTTTACAGACTGTTCCAGCTTTTAGAGGTCTTCAGATAAGAGAGCTAGGGAGGAATGGGGAGCCTGGTGGTCAGTCCACAGAGACCAATGCCCACACCCCACTTCAAAATAGGAGGCTGCCATTCCCACTCCCAAAAGCAGAGCATTGATCAGTCTTTCCTTCACAACCACACACATACAGAATATACTGGAGAAGTTTGGGGGACATGGACCATGATTTATGGGAGTTATCGTTCACCAGTATACAGAGAAACTGACCCCCACTGACAATGGACCAGCTCCAAAATTGGCACAGAGAAGCCCCATGACCAAGTTAACATACTACAGCAGGAGTTTGTGGGAATAGACTTTGATTTTGGGAATTATAGTTCACCTGCATCCAGAAAGCACTGAACCCAGCCAATGATAGATCTGGACCAAACTTGGCACATTGGCACACAGACCCAACATGGAAAACTGTGAATACAAGCAGAGATTGGGAGTGGTTGCCCTGGGAACCTGGGAGTTATAGTTCACCTGCATCCAGAAAGCACTGAACCCAGCCATTGACAGATCTGGACCAAACTTAGCACACAGACCCAACATGGACAACTGTGAATACAACCAGAGATTGGGAGCGATTGCCCTGGGAATCTGGGAGTTATAGTTCACCCTTATCCAGATAGCACTGAATCCAGCCAATGACGGATCTGGATCAAATTTAGCACATAGACCCAACATGGACAACTGTGCATGCAGTCAGGGTTTGGAGATGATTCTCCTTTAATTCTGGGAGTTGTAGTTCACCCTTATCCAGTAAATGCTGAACCTAGCCAATGATAGATCTTAGCCAAACTTGAGCCCAGACCCAACACGGACAACTGTGAATACAGGCAGAGATTGGGGGTGATTGGCTTGGGAATTTGGGAGTTATAGTTCACCCATATCCAAATAGCACCCAGCCAACGACGGATCTGGACCAAATTTGATACACAGACCCAACATGGCCAACTGTTAATACTGGTTGGGTTTTGGGGCGATTGCCCTGGGAATCTGGGTTTACCCACATCCTCATGTAATTTCTAATGGGAGCATTCATATAAAACAAAACGGAAAATGGCCACACAGCCCAAAAAACCTACAACAACCCAGTGATCCCGGCCATGAAAGCCTTCGACAATAGAAATGCAAAAACTGGCTTTTTTCTAATAGTGTTACACATTAACCTGGGCAAATAACCTGGGCACCGCTGGGTCCCCAAGTACCCCACATTAACCCAGGCAGTAGAGTCAGTGGGGAGGCACTGTAGGAGCTGCTGTGCAGCAACTCTTGAAGGGTCACAGCCTCTACATCCCAATGGCAACATCCATGTCTCAGCCCAGGGCTGGAGCCAGCCTTCTCTTGGTGCCGGAATGGGCTGCCAGTTGCCCAAACAGCTCCAGGGCTTGCAGGAGACGGAGGGCCAGTCAGAACGACTCAGTAAAGCCAAGTCAACATCTGACACATCTTCAAGGACAGGAAATAAACACAGATCCACTTATGGGCAACTTGTAATAATCAGAAGCTGCTCAGTGTTGGGCCTACGGTGCTGTGCCAGCAAAAACAAAGCATCCGGCGCTGGTTGTGTGGCCTCTGTCCCTCCTGCCACAGGAGAGCGAGCTGCCAAGGAGAGGCTGCCCAGCACCGCTTCAAGCTGGCGGCTTGTGGGTCATCACGAGCCCCACCCCACAGGCAAAGAGCCTGCCAGGAGTCAGTGGGTGCAACAGGAACAGAGGCCACTTTCCAGGCCGCCTGCAATCGGGAGCAGGAAGGGCTGAAAACACAAGCTGCACAGGGTTGTTGTAGGTTTCTTGCGGGCTATATGTCCATGTTCTATAGGCATTCTCTCCTGACGTTTCGCCTGCATCTATGGCAAGCATCCTCAGAGGGTGTGAGGTCCTCAAACTAAGGCCCGGAGGCCGGATACGGCCCTCCAAGGTCATTTAGCCGGTCCTCACTCAGGGTCAACCTAAGTCTGAATTTAAAGCACACAACAACAATCCCACCTATCTCATCAGCCAAAAGCAGGCCAACGCTTGAAATGCTAATAAGTTTATATTTGTTAAATTTGTTCTTCATTTTAATTATTGTATTGTTTTTAAGTGTTTTTTACACTACAAATAAAATATGTGCAGTGCACATATTCATTCACTTTTTTTCAAATTATAATCCGGCCGTCCAACAGTTTGAGGGACTGTGACCTGGCCCTCTGTTTAAAAAGTTTGAGGACCCCTGCTCTAGAACATGGCCATATAGCCTGAAAAAACCTACAACAACCCAGTTATTCCAGCCATGAAAGCCTTTGACAATACAAGCAGCATGGCTCCACTTCTGCAGTGGGCAGAGGAACAGTACAGAAAGCCAAGCCCTTGACCCTGGGGGCTCCCTCTTGTTTTGATGAGCTGCAGAATTCCCTAGTGTGGCCCTTCTGGCTGTGAAAGAGCATGCAACTGCCCATGATATCCGTACCTCTTTCTTCCCCCTCAGGAAAGACCCATGTGGCAGGAGACCTTGCTTCCTCCTCACTCCAACTCCTGAAAAATGCAACTACAAAGCAGATCTCCCACTTGAATTTGCTTCATTTCCGTACACAAGCATTGCCCCCTGAATCGCAATGCGGCCCACAACGTGGCCTCTGCCCTGAGGGTTCCCCTCCTCTTTCCTCCCCTGAAGTGCAGCAGATTCCACTTTCAGGCTGTAACAGGGGTGCAAAGGAGGAGGCAGCAGCTTGGTGTGTTTGCCCATCCTTAAGGGTGAATCAGGTCAAATGGTGATCAGTAGTTTTCAAATAAAGGTGTACAAAAAAGGAGAAAGGAGACAAGAGGCACACACAAATAGGGAACTGCGAAAAGCAGCTAATTTTTTTTGTTTTGAGCAGCATCCTGAAACCCCAACGGCTTTCACAGCAGCAACCAAGGTTCTCTGAGTCTCTGCTTGTGGGCATCCTCCTCCTCAGGAAATGACCAAGACCAAAAAGGGCCCCCATTTCCAGTCCTGCCAGGCCCATGGGGAGGGAGCAAGAAGCCCTCAGCCCTGCTTTGGAGACCACCTGACAGACCAGAGCCAGGCTCCCATGACAGGGACTAGATGCACTTGTAGACCACCTTCTCGGGCACTGTCTGCACTTCCATCTTGACAGGACACTTGTAGAGGAAGGACAGCAGTGTTTCTGTGTAGCCAATCAGAAAGTAGAACTTGGATGGGGGCAGTCTCTGCAGGAAGATGGCGCAGATGATCAAGGTGTTGGCACGCCGCTTCAGCACAATCTCGTTGGCCAGGCACCCATGGAAAGTGCCGTGGATGAACTTGCGGATGAAGACATCCTCCACGGCCCTCTCTGCCGCCCCCAGCTCTCCATTAAGGTGGCCTACAGGGAAGAAAGGAAGGTCATCTGCTGGGGACACCTCCCCCCAGCACCAACTGCCGCTCTGGGCCAGAGTGAAGAGAGAGAGGGGCAGAAGACAGTTCCACCTTGTCTCCTGTGCTATGTTAACAATAGAATGTAATGTAATGTAATATATTACAGACAGGAAAGCTTAGAGAAGACAATTATGCTGAGGAAAATGGGAGGAAAAAGGAAGAGGGGCCGACCAAGGGCAAGATGGATGGATGGGATCCTTGAAGTGACTGGATTGACCTTGAAGGAGCTGGGGGTGGTGACGGCCGACAGGGAGCTCTGGCGTGGGCTGGTCCATGAGTTCACGAAGAGTTGGAATCGACTGAACGAATGAACAACAACATAATATATTGTATATACATATTATATTTACAGTATTATAATGTAATGCAATATAATACTAATAACAATACTATAATATTATAATTATATATTTATATTACATGCAATATTACTAATAATATTACAATATAATGGTATAATACAATATAGTAATATATAATACAGATATTGTACTATGCTAATAATATAATATATTGTTATAAATAAGTATAACTGAGTTAAACGAAATTAAAAATCTATATAAATAAAATGTAATGTTTGTTTGTGGGATTAACATAACTCAAAAACCACTGGGACGAATTGACACCAAATTTGGACACAATACACCTATCAGGCCAACAAGTGACCATCACTCAGAAAAACACAGAAAAACACAACAGAAGAGACTCCAAAAGCCAAAAAACAAAAAATACATTACAACGCATGCGCAAAACCACATATAAAAACCACGTGGGGCTGCCCTTGAAGACGGCCCGGAAGCTTCAGCTAGTCCAGCGTGCGGCAGCCATGTTACTAACCGGAGCGGGACGCAGGGAGCACACAACGCCCTTGCTGTTCCAACTCCACTGGCTGCCGATCTGCTACCGGGCCCAATTTAAGGTGCTGGTGTTATCCTACAAAGCCCTAAACGGTTCCGGCCCAAAATACCTTTCGGACCGCGTCTCGGCCTATGAGCCCACGAGGACCTTGAGATCGTCTGGGGAGGCCCTTCTCTCGATCCCGCCTGCTTCACAGGCACGCCTGGCGGGGACGAGAGAGAGGGCCTTCTCGGTGGTGGCCCCCCGGCTGTGGAACGACCTCCCTGTTGACATCAGACAGGCGCCCTCCCTTTTGTCCTTCCGCAGGAGCCTAAAGACCTGGCTTTTCGAGAAGGCATTTAACTGAATATTACGGCAACTGGTAATTGACATCTGGAACGGAATATGGACTACGATATTGGATATGATTCTATGATATGACGGAGCGGATTATTTAGTGTAACTTATAGTATTGTGTATTATTGTTGTGTGGATTTCTTGTTTCTGCTTTTTTGTAAACTGTTTTTATATGCTGTACACCGCCGCGAGTCGCCCTAGGGCTGAGAGCGGCGGTCAATAAATGCACCAAATAAAATAAATAAATAAATAAATAAATACACATATACACATACATACACACTGGGAAACCGCAAAGTGTGGCAGGGGACTGCTAGTAAATAAAGAAGGAAGGAAGGAAGGGGAAAGAAAGATAAGAAGGGCAAGAGGAAAGACCAGTTCTGTTGGCCTTCTGGTGCGTTGGATTAGTTGGTGTGAAAGAGACCTCCAGTTCCACCAGAAGCCCAAGCTGCAGTGCCCACAATCCCAGAGGTTCCTACATCAGACTCTGAAAGGTAAACAGAAGGACAAGGGATCCTCCCACTAAACCAGTCTTTCCCGCCACCACTTTTGCCACAAAGGGCCTCCCGGGCACATGGCCTCTTTCAAAACGTAGTTATGGCAGGCCCTTCTGTCCCTCCGACCCACTCACTGGTGTTCTGGGAAAGCCATCCCTTCCGGTGCGCAATATAGTGCGGAGGGTGGACTTCTTCGTAAGTCACCGGCTTGTCCCCTTTCCCCACGCGGACGCGGGCTGCTTGGTTCTGGAAGAGAGGTGCTGAGTGTCAACAGAGAAGGGAAACCCTCCTTTTAAGTCCAGGAGGCAGAGAGCGGGGTCTCCAATAACCCTCCTGTCCAAGGAGCTTGCCTTTGGGTCTCTTTTCAAATAGAAATA
>NW_026847882.1:21585372-21608181 GCF_025583915.1 Anolis sagrei ordinatus | reverse complement strand
AAAATGCAACTACAAAGCAGATCTCCCACTTGAATTTGCTTCATTTCCGTACACAAGCATTGCCCCCTGAATCGCAATGCGGCCCACAACGTGGCTTCTGCCCTGTGGGTTCTTCTCCTCTTTCCTCCCCTGAAGTGCAGCAGATTCCACTTTCAAGCTGTAACAGGGGTGCAAAGGAGGAGGCAGCAGCTTGGTGTGTTTGCCCATCCTCAAGGGTGAATCAAGTCAGTAGCTTTTGCCAGAAATTTCCAAATAAAGGTGTACAAAAAAAAGGAGAAAGGAAACAAGAGGCACACACAAATAGGAAACTGCGAAAAGCAGCTAATTTTTTTTTTTATGAGCAGCATCCTGGAACCCCAATGGCTTTCACAGCAGCAACCAAGGTTCTCTGAGTCTCTGCTTGTGGGCATCCTCCTCAGGAAATGACCAAGACCAAACAGGGCCCCCATTTCCAGTCCTGCCAGGCCCATGGGGAGGGAGCAAGAAGCCCCCAGCCCTGCTCTGGAGACCCCCTGACAGACCAGGGCCAGGCTCCCATGACAGGGACTAGATGTACTTGTAGACCACCTTCTCGGGCACTGTCTGCACTTCCATCTTGACAGGACACTTGTAGAGGAAGGATAGCAGTGTTTCTGTGTAGCCTATCAGGAAGTAGAACTTGGACGGGGGCAGCCTCTGCAGGAAGATGGCGCAGATGATCAGGGTGTTGGCACGCCGCTTCAGCACAATCTCGTTGGCCAGGCAGCCATGGAAAGTGCCGTGAATGAACTTGCGGATGAAGACATCCTCCACGGCCCGCTCTGCCGCCCCCAGCTCTCCATTAAGGTGGCCTACAGGGAAGAAAGGAAGGTCATCTACTGGGGACTCCTCCCTCCAGCACTAACTGCCGCTCTGGGCCAGAGTGAAGAGAGAGAGGGACAGAAGACAGTTCCATCTTATCTCCTGTGCCATGTTAACAATATAATGTAATGTAATGTAATGTAATGTAATGTAATGTAATATATTACAGACAGGAAAAGAGAAGACAATTATGAAGAGAGAAGACAATTATGCTGAGAAGACAATTATGCTGAGGAAAATGGAAGGAAAAAGGAAGGGGGGCCGACCAAGGGCAAGATGGATGGATGGCATCCTTGAAGTGACTGGATTGACCTTGAAGGGGCTGGGGTGGTGACGGCCGACAGGGAGCTCTGGCGTGGGCTGCTCCATGAGGTCACGAAGAGTTGGAAACGACTGAACGAATGAACAACAACATAATATATTGTATATACATATTATATTTACAATATTATAATGTAATGCAATATAATACTAATAATAATACTATGATATTATAATTATATATTTATATTACATGTAATATTACCAATAATATTACAATATAATGGTATAATACAATACAGTAATATTTAAAACTGACATAGTACTATGCTAATAATAATAAGTCCCCTTCGAGGTGAGAAGGGCGGCATATAAATGTCGTAAATAAATCTATATAAATAAAAATGTAATGTTTGTTTGTGGGATTAACATAACTCAAAAACCACTGGGCAAATTGACACCAAATTTGGACACAATACACCTATCAGGCCAACAAGTGATTATCACTCATGAAAACACTGAAAAACACAGCAGAAGAAACTTCAGAAGCAAAAAATATATTAAAAATATATTACAACACATGCGCAAACCCACATATATGCACATATACACATACATACACACACAAAACACATATAAACAGACTGGGTCACAGCAATGCGTGGCAGGGGACTGCTAGGAAGGAAGGAAGGAAGGAAGGAAGGAAGGAAGGAAGGAAGGGAAGGAAGGAAGGAAGGAAGGAAGGAAGGAAGGAAGGTGAAAGAAAAGAAGGGCAAGAGGAAAGGCCAGTTCTGTTGACTTTCTGGTGTGTTGGATTAGTTGGTGTGAAAGAGACCACCAGTTCCACCAGAAGGTTGCGCTTGGAGGACCAGAAGCCCAAGCTGCAGTGCCCACAGCCTCAGAGGTTCCTTCATCAGACTCTGAAAGGCAAACAGAAGGACAAGGGATCCTCCCACTAAACCGTTCTTCCCCGCCATCGTTTTTGCCACAAAGGGCCTCCCAGGTGCATGGACTCTTTCAATACATAGCTATGCCAGAGCCCTCCTGTCCCTCCGAGCCACTCACTGGTGTTCTGGGAAAGCCATCCCTTGCGGTGCGCAATATAGTGCGGAGGGTGGACTTCTTCGTAAGTCACCGGCTTGTCCCCTTTCCCCACGCGGACGCGGGCTGCTTGGTTCTGGAAGAGAGGTGCTGAGTGTCAACAGAGAAGGGAAACCCTCCTTTTAAGTCCAGGAGGCAGAGAGCGGGGTCTCCAATAACCCTCCTGTCCAAGGAGCTTGCCTTTGGGTCTCTTTTCAAATAGAAATAAGAACAACAGCAATAATAATAATACCTTCAAGCAGGAAGCAGTGGTCTGGAAACCCCGGGAAGCAAAGAATAACAACCAATCGTCCCTCATAGAAAACAAAGGCCTGGGAGGAGCAGAGAACCATAGAATCATCAAGCTGAAAAGACCACGTAGACCATCTAGTCCACCCCCCTGCCATACAGAGAAAGCAAAATCAAAACACCCCAACAGATGGCCATCCAGTTTAGTCCTGAGACAATCTTTTGTTTTAGGTCAGTGGTTCTCAACCTTCCTAATGCCACGACCCCTTAATCCGCTTCCTCATGTGATGGTGACCCCCAACCATAAAATTAGTTTCATTGCTACTGTCATAACTGTCATTTTGCTGCTGTTTTCGTAATGTAAATCGTAATGTAAATATCTGAGATGCAGGATGTATTTTAGTTCACTGGACCAAATTTGGCACAAATACTCAATACACCCAAATTTGAATACTGGTGGGATTGGAGGAGGGTATTGATTTTGTCCTGTGGGAATTGTAGTTGCTGGGATTTATAGTTCACCTACAATCAAAGAGCATTCTGAACTCCATCAACGATGGAATTGATCCAAACTTGGCACACAGAACTCCCCTGACCAACAGAAAATACTGGAAGGGTTTGGTGGGCATTGACCTTGAGTTTGGGAGTTGTAGTTCACCTACATCCAGAGAGCACTGTGGACTCAAACAATGATGGATCTGGACCAAACTTGGCACAATACTCAATATGCCCAAATGTGAACACTGGTGGAGTTTGGGGGAAATAGACCTTGACATTTGGGAGTTGTAAATGCTGGGATTTATAGTTCACCTACAATCAAAGAGCATTCTGAACCCTACCAACAATTGAATTGGGCCAAACTTCCCACACAGAAACTTCATGACCAACAGAAAATATTGTGTTTTCTGGTGGTCTTGGTGACCCCTCTGACACCCCCCTCACGACCCCTCCAGGGGTCCCACCCCCCAGGTTGAGAAACACTGTTTTAGGTGGTTCAGTTCATCTTGGAGGAGGTGGGATTCACACATTCTTTTTGCACGGTCTGCCAAGGCTTTAATGGTGCTTCTTTTTTGACTTGGGTGATGAACTGAACCACCTAAACTGGGCTTTACAGGCCGATGGAGACTCCACCTCAGACATCAGAAGAGCTGCAAGACCAAGAACAAGCCACGAGAGTCAAGAAAAGGATCCACCCAGAGGAAAAGTGTTCCTGCCATACATCAAGGGAACCACTGACCGCAGAGGGAAGCTGATGGGGAAACACAACATACAAACTATCTACGGACCCACCAAGAAAATCCAACAAATGCTTCATTCAGCAAAGGACAAGAGGGATCCTCTCACCTCTGCAGGAGTCTACTGTACCATGCAGCTGTGGACAAGTCTACATAGGGACCACCAAACGGAGCATTGCCCAAACACGAATCAAGGAACATGAAAGGCACTGCAGACTACTTCAACCAGAGAAGTCAGCCATAGCAGAGCACCTGATGAACCAGCCTGGACACAGCATAGTATTTGAGAACACAGAAATGCTGGACCACACCAACAACCACCATGTCAGACTACACAGAGAAGCCATTGAAATCCACAAGCATGTGGACAATTTCAACAGAAAGGAAGAGACCATGAAAATGAACAAAATCTGGCTACCAGTATTAAAAAAACTCTAAAATTAGAACAGCACAACAACAAACTTGGCACACAGACCCAACATGGACAACTGTGAATACAAGCAGATTGGGAGTGATTGCCCTGGGAATCTGAGAGTTATAGTTCACCCTTATCCAGATAGCACTGAATCCAGCCAATGATAGATCTAGACCAAACTTTGCACACAGAGCTAAAATAGCCAACTGTGCACGCAGTTGGGGTTTGGGGGTGATTCTCCTTTAATTCTGGGAGTTGTAGTTCACCCTTATCCAGTGAATGCTGAACCTAGCCAATGATAGATCTTAGCCAAACTTGAGCACAGACCCAACACGGACAACTGTTTTGGCTTTCAGTCGGCTGAGAGGACATCTAATCACCTCTCAACAAAAGATTGCTCCAGGCACTGCCAGGCCATCAATGCTAATCAAGGTGGTCAGTTGAAACATTCACACCTAGCTCCAGCAGACAAGAGTCCTTTGTCCCACCCTGGTCATTCCACAGATATATAAACCCTTTCCTAGTTCCAACAGACCTCACTATCTCTGAGGATGCTTGCCATAGATGCAGGCGAAACGTCAGGAGAGAATGCCTCTAAACCATGGCCATATAGCCCGAAAAAACGTACAACAGCCCATTGTGAGGTTTGTTCGAAGCTAGGAAAGTACGGTTTATGTATCTGTGGAATAATATCCAGGGTGGGAGAAAGAACTCTTTTGTCTGTTTGAGGCAAGTGTGAATGTTGCTATTATCCACCTTGAGTAGCATTGAATAGCCTTGCTGCATATCTATCTCATAAGTATCTATATTTATGGCTGGATGGCCATCTTCCAGGAGGGATCGAATGGTGCCTTTGTAGTAGAAGGGGGTCGGACTGGACGGCACTTGGGGGTTCTATGACGTGGGCAGAGGGGGGGGGTCATTGCCGGAACCGGAAGCAGGCTCCGTTCCCCTCCCCCCGGACTCACCCGCCAGGCGCCCCGCGCGGGACTCAACCAGGGCGCCGCCATCTTGGCCGGGGAACGTCTGGGGGCGGAGCGAAGGCGCCAAGTCTCGCGAGATGAAAACTTGGCGGTGGCAATGGAGAGCGGGTGAGGCGGGCGCGACCCCTGGCGGAGGTTTGAGGAAACGCCCGGGTCACTCGAGGTCAGCAGAAGCCTATTTGTTTGCAACAGTCTTGTGACCCATTTAAGGTGGATTCGGGTGTCAGATAGGGATGTGTTCCTGCCCCAACTTTATTCTCCATCTTCATCGCTATGATACTTCACCTAGAATCATAGAATCATAGAATCAAAGAGTTGGAAGAGACCTCATGGGCCATCCAGTCCAAGCCCCTGCCAAGAAGCAGGAATATTGCATTCAAATCACCCCTGACAGATGGCCATCCAGCCTCTGGTTAAAAGCTTCCAAAGAAGGAGCCTCCACCACACTCTGGGGCAGAGAGTTCCACTGCTGAACGGCTCTCACAGTCAGGAAGTTGATGGGAAGCTTCCCACCGGAGTGGAAATCATTTATCGGACAGATGGCAAGCTGTTTAACCTCAGCAGACTGAAAGCCAAAATCAAGGTTACAACATCTGTTAGAGAACTCCAGTATGCTGATGACAATGTCATCTGTGCACATTCAGAAGAAGACCTACAAGCCACTCTAAACACCTTCGCAGAAGCATACGAGAAGCTTGCCTGTCATTGAACATTGAGAAAACCAAAGTGATCTTCCAGCAGTCACCAGCCAATCCTCTCCAATGCCAGAGATACAGCTTAATGGTGTAACATTAGAACAGGTTGACCATTTCCACTCCCTTGGCAGCCACCTCTCCACCAAAGTCAACATCGAAACCGAAATACAACACCGCCTGAACTCTGTGAGTTCAGTTTTTTTCTGAATGAAGCAGAGAGTGTTTGAGGACCGGGACATCCGTAGGGATACCAAGGTGCTTGTCTATAAAGCCATTGTCCTCCCAGCCCTGCTATATGCCTGCGAAACGTAGACTGTCTACAGATGTCACATGCAACTCCTGGAACGATTCCATCAGCGCTGCCTCCAGAAAATCCTGCAAATCTCTTGGGAAGACAAGCGGACAAACATCAGCGTGCTGGAAGAAGCAAAGACCACCAGCATTGAAACAATGGTCCTCTGCCATCAACTCCGCTGGACCGGCCACGTTTGTCCGGATGCTTGACCACCGTCTCCCAAAACAGTTGCTCTACTCTGAACTTAAGAATGGAAAACAGACAGGAAAAGAGATTTAAAGATGGGTTCAAAGCCAACCTTAAAATCTCTGGCATAGACACTTTATTTATTTGTGTGTCAGGGCAACCAGTCCATTATATTACATTTCTAACAGAACAAAGCCAACAAACAGACAAATACAAAACTTGTGAGTTTGGTAGTTGATTAAATGTCCTTTGACCAGTATCTGGCCACTTGGAGTGCCTCTGGTGTTGCTGCAAGAAGGTCCTCCATTGTGCATGTGGCAGGGCTCAGGTTGCATTGCAGCAGGTGGTCAGTGGTTTGCTCTTCTCCACACTCACATGTCATGGATTCCACTTTGTAGCCCCATTTCTGAAGGTTGGCTCTGCATCTCGTGGTGCCAGAGCGCAGTCTGTTCAGCACCTTCCAAGTCGCCCAGTCTTCTGTGTGCCCAGGGGGGAGTCTCTCATTTGGTATCAGCCATTGGTTGAGGTGCTGGGTTTGAGCCTGCCACTTTTGGACTCTCGCTTGCTGAGGTGTTCCAGCGAGTGTCTCTGTAGATCTTAGAAAACTATTTCTAGATTTCAGTCGTTGACGTGCTGGCTGATACCCAAACAGGGGATGAGCTGGAGATGTCTCTGCCTTGGTCCTTTCACTATTGGCTGCTACTTCCCGACGGATGTCAGGTGGTGCAATACTGGCTAAGCAGTTAATTTCTCCAGTGGTGTAGGGCGCAGACACCCCGTGATAATGCGGCATGTCTCATTCAGAGCCACATCCACTGTTTTAGTGTAGTGAGATGTGTTCCACACTGGGCATGCGTACTCAGCAGCAGAGTAGCATAGCGCAAGGGCAGATGTCTTCACTGTGTCTGGTTGTGATCCCCAGGTTGTGCCAGTCAGCTTTCGTATGATATTGTTTCTAGCACCCACTTTTTGCTTGATGTTCAGGCAGTGCTTCTTGTAGGTCAGAGCACGGTCCAGAGTGACGCCCAGGTATTTGGGTGCGCTGCAATGCTCCAGTGGGATTCCTTCCCAGGTGATCTTCAGAGCTCGGGATGCTTGTCTGTTCTTGAGATGAAAGGCACATGTCTATGTTTTAGATGGGTTGGGGATCAGCTGGTTTTCCCTGTAGTAGGCAGTAAGAGCACCTAGAGCTTCGGAGAGCTTCTGTTCTACCATCTCAAAGCTCCCTGCTTGAGCAGTAATGGCACGATCATCAGCATAGATGAAACTCTCTGTCCCTTCTGGCAGTGGCTGGTCATTTGTGTAGATGTTGAACATGGATGGAGCAAGCACGCTCCCCTGAGGCAGGCCATTCTTCTGTTTCCGCCATCTGCTTCTCTGGCCCTGGAACTCAACAAAAAAGCTCCTGTTTTGTAGCAGGTTTCCTATGAGGCGGGTGAGGTGGTAGTCCTTTGTGATATTATACATTTTCTCAGGAGGAGGCGGTGGTTCACAGTATCATAGGCTGCTGACAGGTCTATGAAGACAGCTCCTGTGATCTGCTGCCTTTCAAAGCCATCTTCTATGTGCTGAGGGCATAGACACTGAAAACTGGGAAGCCCTGGCTCTTGAGTGCTTCAGCTGGAGGTCAGCTGTGACCAGCAGTGCTGCAGAATTCGAGGAGGCATGAGTGGAGGGTGAAAGAAAGAAACGTGCCAGGAGGAAGACGCGTCAAGCCAACCCCGACCGAGACTGCCTTCCACCTGGAAACCAATGCCTTCACTGTGGGAGAAGATGCGGGTCAAGAATAGGGCTCCACAGCCACCTTTGAATCCACAAGGAAACCCATCATGGAAGACCATCTTACTCGTCCAACGAGGGATCGCCTAAGTAAGTAAGTATTATCTATATATATAAAAATGCTCTGTGCATAATGAGTACCTTAAAAACAAAAGAACCAATGAACGAAATTACACCAAATTTGGCAACAAAACGTCTCACAACACAAGGAGTGACCATCACTCAAAAAATTATGATTTTGTCATTTGGGAGTTGTAGTTGCTGGGATTTATAGTTCACCTACAATCAAAGAGCATTCTGAACTCCATCAATGATGGAATTGAACCAAACTTGGTACACAGAACTCCCATGACCAACAGAAAATACTGGAAGGGTTTGGTGGGCATTGACCTTGAGTTTGGAGTTGTAGTTCACCTACATCCAGAGAGCACTGTGGACTCAAACAATGATGGATCTGGACCAAACTTGGCACAAATATTCCATATGCCCAAATACAAACACAGATGGAGTTTGGGGAAAATAGACCTTGACTTTTGGGAGTTGTAATCACTGGGATTCACAGTTCACCTACAATCAAAGAGCATTCTGAACCCCATGAACAACAGAATTGGGGCAAACTTCCCACACAGAACCCCCATAATCAACAGAAAATACTTAAGGTCATCCAGTCTAACTCCCTTCATCGGGGCAAGAAAACGTAATCAAAGTCCACCTGACAAAGAGCCATCCAGCCATAGAGAGAGAGAGAGAGAGATAGATAGGATTCACACACAGAGAGATATAGTATCATAGATTTGAAAGGGACCCTTAAAGAAGGACAATGATATGTTGCATGTTCCAGAGTAGGCAAACCAGACACTCTCCACATCAACACTGACAAAGAAACAGCAAGAAATACTGTTTACCCATTGCATATATTAGAAACAAACACTTTCTCATTACTTTATATTCCAGATCAACAGACTGAGCCACAGCAACGCGTGGCAGGGAACAGCTAGTTATTATTATTTGTGCAAGAGTGAGTCAGCTTTTACTAATGGGCTCTCACTGGCTTGAAAATGAAGAACGCCTTCTGTGAAAATAAACACCTACGGAAAAGGGGGGGCTCATTTTTGCACTCAGCTCACAACCTTTCCTCCTGCAGGTGGAAGCCAATGTTGTTTATTTTGCTGTTTGCATTTATTGCCCTTTTTTAGTCAACAGAGATAAGGGAGCAGTAGACTGGGGGTGGGCAGTTTCAAGTTCCTGGGTGTCACTGTGAAGGAGGATCTCACCTACAGCAGCCCTGGTGAAGAGTGCTCAGCAAAGGCTGGACTGTCTGCGTATCCTTAAGGAACCACCAACTGAATGGAAAATGGCTGTGCTATAGAGAGCATCGTAACCAACTGCATCTGTGCATGTTTGGTAACTACATAGAGGCAGACTGCGCTCCTTCCTGCTGCCGAGAGCAATGGGTGGCGATGATGAGCTAAATCTCTTAGTCATAGTAGTGGACGCTAATCCGATCTGGTGGGGAAAACAGGCATTGAGAGGCTCAAGGCTTACATTGTCAAAATGCCTTGATGCAAGCATGGTGCTGGGAAACTCACACTTGTTTATGAACCGCAACAACAAGCTTGCTGTTATAGCCAGTCATATACATGAAAGCCGTTTCCTGTATCCTGGAAAGCGTTGGGCAGTTATCGATATCTTTGGTGAGGCTGGAGAAACGAATATGCATGGTAGCAAGGATGGAAAGTATGAGTTACTAACAACTATAAATGAAGCAGTTGCAGAGGAGATGCAGAATCTGATAATCAACAGGCTTCAGTGGAAACAGGCAGAAACATTGCTGGCTGGATCTCTTGCGAAAGCATTATGCTATATTCACAGGGTGAGCAAAACGAAATCAACCGGCCAGGAAATTAAATCCAGGATATTGGTCATAAAAACTGCTGAAGACAGTGCACTGCAGTATATGAATTTTATGAATGTCATCTTTGCGGCCCAGAAGCGGAATATTTTGATTGACGCCTGTGTTTTGGAGTCTGATTCAGGGCTCTTGCAGCAGGCTTGTGATATCACTGGGGGTATTTATTTGAAAGTCCCACACAAGCGATCACTTCTGCAATATTTGTTGTGGGTCTTTCTCCCTGATTGTGACCAACGATCCCAACTCGTCCTCCCACCCCGTGTTCACGTGGACTACAGGGCAGCTTGCTTCTGCCACAGGAATCTCATTGAAGTTGGTTATGTCTGCTCGGTGTGTTTGTCAATATTCTGCAACTTCAGTCCAATTTGCACCACTTGCGAGACTGCCTTCAAGATCTCATTGCCAGCTGTCATGAAAGCTAAGAAAAAGAAGCTGAAGTTAGCCATATAAGAGCATCGCTCATGCCCCGTTTCTTTCGATGTGCAATTTTCCAGCTGAGATCATAGCTGGGGTGCTCTTGTTACATCCCGAATAGATTACTGCAACGCGCTCTACGTGGGGTTGCCTTTGAAGACTGTTCGGAAACTTCAACTAGTCCAACGGGCGGCAGCCAGATTACTCACCGGAGCGTCATACAGGGAGCATACCACCCTTCTGCTATGTCAGCTCCAGTTCCAAGCACAATTCAAAGTGCTGGTCTTGACCTATAAAACCCTATACGTCTCTGGCCCAGTGTACCTGTCCGAGCGTATCTCCTTCTACGTCTCACCTAGGAATTTAAGATCTTCTGGAGGGGCCCTGCTCTCGGCCCCACCTTTGTCACAAACAAGACTGGCGGGGACGAGGGACAGGGCCTTCTCGGTGGTGGCCCCCCACCTGTGGAATTCACTCCCCAGGGAAATTAGATCATCACCATCCCTCCTCTCTTTTAGGAGGAAATTAAAAACATGGATATGGGACCAGGCCTTTGGGTAATCAGGCAGACTGATAAGGACAACTGAAAGCTTTGGAAATGGATTACGATATGCTGAATGGACTCATGTACCTGGCAAAACGATGGCCACCAGGCTGACCTTTTAGGAGATTTTATTGTATTAACTAGCCGTCCTCTGCCACGCATTGCTGTGGCCCACATGGGGGTTCTGTGTGGAAGGTTTGGCCCAATTGTTTCGTTGGTGGGGTTCAGATTGCTCTGTGATTGTAGGTGAACTATAAATCCCAGCAACTACAACTCCCAAATGACAAAATCTTTTTTTTTTGAGTGAAGGACATACATTGGGTTGTTCGGTGTATGCTGTCCAAATTTGGTGTCAATTCTTCCAGTGGTTTTTGAGTTCTGTTAATCCCACAAACGAACATTACATTTTTATTTATTTAGATTTAATGTTTTAACTATTGATGTTTATTGTTATGTTATTTATTGTATTAAATTGTAGGCATCGAATATGTGCCGGCTGGAAGCCGCCCAGAGTCCCCCCCAGGGGGTTGAGAAGGGCGGGGAAGAAGTGCTCGAAATAAATAAATAAATAAAAATTATAGGATGCCCGAAAAGAAGAGACCTGTATTCCACCAGACAGAAAGAATGCTAAACATTTCAGAACAACGGCATAAAGGCAGGTGCCACCAGTCTGCTCAAGCAACAGGGGATAGCACAAGTTTAAAGCTTGTGTTATATAGTCAGGATTACACTGCAACTGCTTTAAACCCACAACTGCAGCTATTGAAGGCATGAAGACAAGATTCTCCAGCCCCAAGAATGAGGTGTAAACAGGGGCGGCTCAATCATTACGCAAAGTAAGCATTTGCAGTATAGTTGATTTTGCCCAGGGGCGCTCTTGAGGCGCTCTTGCGGGAAAATAGACCTTGACATATGCGAGTTGTAGTTACTGAGATGTATAGTTCACCTACAATCAAAGAGCATTCTGAACTCCACCAATGATGGAATTGGACCAAATATGGCACACAGAACTCCCACGATGAACAGAAAATATATATCAGTGATTGGTTGGGGGGGGGGGGGCAAAATACTGTTTGCTTACCGTTGAAAATTACCTCTGGGTGTAAAGCTTCTCTAAGAGAACTTCCATGGACCAACTTCTCTATTTGGAACAGGTCAAATAATTTAATCCATAATATCTTCCTTCCCAAAAGAAAGACCCATTTATTTAAGTAGAAATCTAGTATTTTGTAAAGGGCTCTTGGGGGCTGGTCCTACAGAAGCCCCTCTTGAGTTAATTCATAGAGAAAACAGCCCAATTTCAAGACTGCAGAAACATTGGGCTCTAGATTGCTTTGAGCTAAGCTTTTCAATTACGGTTAGCAATGACATAGAGGCAGATAGGAAGGCGCTACTAGAAGCGGCCCTAGGTAATTTTCAAAGGTAAGCAAACAGTATTTTGCCCCCCCCCCCCCAACCAATCACTGATATATATTTTCTGTTCGTCGTGGGAGTTCTGTGTGCCATAGTTGGTTCAATTCCATCATTGGTGGAGTTCAGAATGCTCTTTGATTGTAGGTGAACTATACATCCCAGTAACTACACTTGCCGCACTTGCTCCCTTGCCTGGCCCGCTTTGGGTCCGGAGGCGTGCCTGAAGACCCCGGCGTGTGCACCAAAAGTCACCTCTTCTCCTGACTTTCTCCTCAGCCATTGGGACCAAGAGAGAGAGAGAGAGACAGAGGTGGAGATGCCCACCTTTCCTGAAGGTAGGCGCAAAAACAAAGGAGGGAGCGGAGGTGGGAGATACCTCCAGCCAGAGGGGCTCTCTCTCTCTCTCTCTTCTCTCTCTCTTGGTCCCAATGGCTGAAGAGAAAGTCAGGAGAAGAGGAGACTTTTGGTGCACACGCTGGGGTCTTCAGACACACCTCCGGACCCAAAGCGGGACAAACGTGGCGGCTCCACCCCTTTGGCCCACCCACGGATTGGGGAGAGGAGAGGAGGTGGGTGGAGGGCTGGGGGATCGGGAAAGGGAGCCGGTCATGGGGAAGGGATCGAACGCGGAGAACGATTGAGCGCCGGCTCTGCTCGCGCACCGGTGGCCGGGTGGAGCAGGAACGAGAGGGGCTAGGCAAGGCTCAAGGGCCCGGCCCCTTTGGGGAGAGGATCGCCCGGCAGCGAGGCAAGAAAGCCGAGGCTCCCCCTGGACTGCTAGGGCTGTTGTGAGCTGAGGGGGTGCTCCTCAAGTGGCGGTCGAGGGGCATTTACAGAGGCCCTCTGCGCCCCTGGCAAAAAAAGTGTTCTGCGATCGCTTACTTCGCGTAATGGACAAGCCGCCCCTGGGCGCTACAAAGGATCACCACTTCTGCCCAGAGAAGCATGGGTTGTCCTCTTTCTTCCCTTTTCGGAAGAACTTTATAAGTCCTACAGCCTTAAGAAAGCTCGGCGCATTCTCAGGGATCCATCTCCTGGGGAGATCAGGAAAGCCCCTTCACTGGAAACATTTAAAAAGAACCTCAAAACCTGGCTTGGCAAGTAGGTGCTCAGCATGATATTTTACACCCCCTCAACGTTTTTGGCTAATGGAGTTCGTGCCCTCCAAATAGGATGTTCTGCCCACAACTCTGTGTGTTTTATGAGTTCCATTTAAACGTCCTGCTCCTATTTTATCTCATCATAGTCTGTTAATTGTTTTTTATTCGGAATATGTGGCCCACCCATTGTCATCCCCCGCCTCGGAGTTTAAGATCTTCTGGGGAGGCCCTTCTCTCAGCCCCACCTCTATCACAAGTGAGATTGGTGGGGACGAGGAGCAGGGCCTTCTCGGTGGTGGCCCCTCGCCTGTGGAATTCACTCCCCAGGGAAATTAGGTCATCGACATCCCTCCTCTCTTTTAGAAGGAAACTAAAAACATGGATATGGGACCAGGCCTTTGGGTAATCTGGCAGATAGACAAAGGACAATGACGACTAGAATTGATAGGATTTGACAATGTGGAATGAACTTACGGATTCTGAGCTGGCGAACGTTGAACATTAGATTGGTTTTTATTGATTGTGATGTATAACTTGATTGTTTTAATTGTTTATAATTGCTGTTGATACATGTTTTATCTTATTGTCTGTTGTTGGCATCGAATTGTGCCTTTTGTAAGCCGCCCTGAGTCCCCCCTCGGGGGTTGAGAAGGGCGGGGTAGAAATGCGCAAAATAAATAAATAATAAATTGTGTATTGGAATTATTATTATTGTTATTATTATTATTAGTAATGTCATTTTGATAATGTTGTTGTTGTCTGTTGTATATGCTTTGATTTTATTGTTGTATTATGTTGTCCGGGCTTGGCCCCATGTAAGCCGCTCCTAGTCCCCATCAGGGAGATGGTGGCAGGGTAGAAATAAAGATTATTATTATTATTATTATTATTATTATTATTATTATTATTATCTCACCTGGCATATTCCGAATTATTGCCATCTGGCAGACGGCACAGGATGACAAAGGCAAGGACAAACAGTCTGATAGAATGTATTGTAGAAGGCTTTCATGGCCGGAATCACTGGGTTGTTGTAGGTTTTTTTGGGCTATATGGCTGTGGTCTAGAGGCATTCTCTCCTGACGTTTCACCTGTATCTATGGCAAGCATATCTCTGAGGATGCTTGCCATAGATGCAGGCGAAACGTCAGGAGAGAATGCCTCTAGACCATGGCCATATAGCCCGAAAAAACCTACAACAACCCAGTCTGAGAGACAGCTTTTATCCTAGAGCTGTGGCTACACTGAACTCTGGTTTCGCACTGAAGTGGCATTGGGGTGTGTGTGGTGGTGGTGGGAGTGTGGAGGGATGGGTGTGTTGTTTTTGTTGGAGCGTGTAATCAGTCAGTGTGTGTCAACTGTAAAATAATATCAATGAAGCTAATTAAGCAGGCTGGGAACAGGCTGAGCCTGGGACTTTCGGATACTGTTACATTTTTGTTCAGGCTTCAGCTATGCAGGTGTTTGGAGCAGCAGACAGAGAGGAGTGAAGCAAAGAGAGACAGATTTTGGAGTGTGCTCTCACTTCATGGACCGCTGGAGGAGTTTATCCACATGGACAAAGAAAGACCATTTTAAATATCTCATAAAAGGACATTATGTGAGTTGATGTAAGTGATCACACGATTGTACATATGTTGTTCTCAACTACAAAGAGTAAAATACTTGTTCTTTATTGTTCATCTGTGTGGCATGTTTTCTTTCTCTTGCAAGGCAGTGTGTGGGCTGATCAAATGTGAACTACATGTAGTTTAATTTTACATTACACCACAGTTGTTATGACATGTGCTGGGGAAGGCATGTAATTTCATTGTGCAAGAGTGACAATAAATTATTGTATTTGGCCCAGCCATAGGTTTTAAATGCTTGTTGTTATTGTTACTGTTTATTGTTTACTCTTGTTTATGAGATTTATTTTAACTGGGCACCACAATTCAAGAGAGATATTGACAAGCTGGAACGTGTCCAGAGGAGGGCGACTAAAATGATCAAGGGTCTGGAGAACAAGCCCTATGAGGAGGCTTAAGGAGCTGGGCATGTTTAGCCTGAAGAAGAGAAGGCTGAGAGGAGATATGATAGCCATGTATAAATATGTGAGAGGAAGCCACAGGGAGGAGGGAGCAAGCTTGTTTTCTGCTTCCCTGGAGACTAGGACGCGGAACAATGGCTTCAAACTACAAGAAAGGAGATTCCATCTGAACATGAGGAAGAACTTCCTGACTGTGAGAGCCGTTCAGCAGTGGAACTCTCTGCCCCGGAGTGTGGTGGAGGCTCCTTTTTTGGAAGCTTTTAAACAGAGGCTGGATGGCCATCTGTCAGGGGTGATTTGAATGCAATATTCCTGCTTCTTGGCAGGGGGTTGGACTGGATGGCCCATGAGGTCTCTTCCAACTCTTTGATTCTATGATTTGTGTTGAGTGCAACTGGAATTGCTTTTGAATATATTTTTCTGCTAATAAGCTTAGTCGAAGGAGATGGTAGCAGGGTATAAATAAAGTATTGTTGTTATTGTTATTATTATTATTGCTGTTCTTTCTATTCTATTCTATTCTATTCTATTCTATTCTATTCTATTCTATTCTATTCTATTATGTATTCATGCATATACCCGATGTTGCTTGTGTGTCATTGGGACCTCTGCCTGCCTACTTTCTCCCTTCTCCAGCTCTGAGGAGGAAGGCCTTCCTTAAAATGACTTATTATTGCCATCTGGCAGACTTTACAGGGTGACAAAGGCAAGGACAGACAGACTGAAGGATAGCTTTTATCCTACCACTTCATCACATTTACTAAATTCCACTAAGAGCTACACTTAAAGTCCGGGAAGCCACTTTCCTTATCACATTCGTTTGGCTTCAAGTGTAGGAAAGAGCATTCTTTGTGTATTTTAAGTGTGGGTACCAGCATTTTTTTTCAAATGTTTCCATAGCTGGTAGGGAAGTGGATTTTTTTGAAATGATCTGGATGATTGGCCGTTTCTGTAATGTGATGGCATTTGTTGCTCCCAGGTTTAAAATGAAATGTTTCCACAGATTGTGGGAAGGGAAATTGTGTGGGGAACCAAAAGTTAGGGAAAGCATTACCTTTTGCTCACCGAGTTTTGACTTTGCCAGAACAATTTCTTTTTTTAAATAATAGCCTTTCTGGGTCCTTCCCTTCCTTTCTTGATATGTCTGTGCTTTGTGTTGCATGGGAAAGTCAGGAGAGAAGGATTGTTGTTGTTGTTGTTGTTGTTGTTATGCCATGTCTCCATGCTGTGCAGTCCTAGGAGTCATAGATTTCCAAGGTCCATACTCTTCTCTTGGTGCATTTACAGTATAAAATGAATGCCCTTGCACCCCACCACACTGCGTCTACATTGGAGAATAAATGCAATTAAGACCCATTTTAAATACCATTATTATTATTATTATTATTATTATTATTATTATTATTATTGGAGCCCCCGGTGGCGCAGTGGGTTAAACCCCTGTGCCGGCAGGACTGAAGACCGACAGGTCGCAGGTTCGAATCCGGGGAGAGGCGGATGAGCTCCCTATATCAGCTCCAGCTCCTCATGCGGGGACATGAGAGAAGCCTCCCATAAGGATGATAAAAACATCAAATCATCCGGGCGTCCCCTGGGCAACGTCCTTGCAGACGGCCAATTCTCTCACACCAGCTCGCTCCTGACACGATTAAAAATAAATTATTATTATTTGAAACACCACAAGATGAGTCCACAGCAGACACTCTGCTGGCTGTTGTATTGGATCACACGTCGGACACTTCCCAAGTGTCTAGACTGTGTGATGTATCGGCGAATAATGCATGCAAATCCCAGTAAGGTGGCCTTCTGCAGCTGGCAGATGGTAATTTTGTCAGCGCCGATTGTGTTTAAGTGCAGGCCAATGTTTTTAGGCACTGCACCCAGTGTGCCGATCACCGGTAGGACCACCTTGACTAACTTGTACCAGAGTCTTTGCAGTTCGATCTTTAAATCCTTGTATCGTGATAGCTTTTCCAGTTGCTTCTCATTATTATTATTATTATTATTATTATTATTATTATTATGCCAGTCCTCTTGGGAGTTGCAGTTTCCCAAGGTCCATTCCCTTCTGGGTGCATCTACACTAGAGAAAAAATGCAGTTGGCGCCCATTTTAAATGCTATTATTATTATTATTATTATTATTATTATTATTATTATTATTATTACGCCATGTCTCCATAGTTTCCTAAGGTCCATACCCTTCTCTTGGTGCATGTACACTGTGGAATGAATGCAGGTGAAACTTAGTTTAAATACCATAGCTCCATCTTATGCAGTCCTGGGAGTTATAGTTTTCCAAGGACCACACCCTTCTTTGTGAGGCAGGAGAGAGAGAGCATTCTGCTTTCCCTCCCTCCCTGCTTCTGGAATTGAAGACATATAACATCTGACATGTGGAGAACAAGCCCTATGAGGAGCAGCTTAAGGAGCTGGGCATGTTTAGCCTGAAGCAGAGAAGGCTGAGAGGAGATATGATAGCCATGTATAAATATGTGAGAGGAAGCCACAGGGAGGAGGGAGCAAGCTTGTTTTCTGCTTCCCTGGAGACTAGGACGCGGAACAATGGCTTCAAACTACAAGAGAGGAGATTCCATCTGAACACGAGGAAGAACTTCCTGACTGTGAAAGCCGTTCAGCAGTGGAACTCTCTGCCCCGGAGTGTGGTGGAGGCTCCTTCTTTGGAAGCTTTTAAACAGAGGCTGGATGGCCATCTGTCAGGGGTGATTTGAAAGCAATATTCCTGCTTCTTGGCAGGGGGTTGGACTGGATGGCCCATGAGGTCTCTTCCAACTCTTTGATTCTATGTTGTACTGATTGTTTTCTT
Organism: Anolis sagrei ordinatus; assembly: GCF_025583915.1. Classification (NCBI taxonomy): domain Eukaryota; kingdom Metazoa; phylum Chordata; class Lepidosauria; order Squamata; family Anolidae; genus Anolis; species Anolis sagrei. The sequence continues at coordinate 21,589,925 of NW_026847882.1, read as the reverse complement.
ATTGCTTTTACTGTTGATGTACTTTGGGCTCGGCCTTATGTAAGCCGCACCGGGTCCCTTGGGGAGATGGTAGCGGGGTATAAATAAATTATTATTATTATTATTATTATTATTATTATTATTTGAGTCTTATTATAGCTGTTCTTTCTATTCTATTCTATTCTATTCTATTCTATTCTATTCTATTCTATTCTATTCTATTCTATTCTATTCTATTATGTATTTGTGTATATACCCGATGTTGCTTGAGTGTCATTGGGACCACTGCCTGCCTACTTTCTCCCTTCTCCAGCTCTGAGGAGAAAGACCTTTAAAATGTCTTATTATTGCCATCTGGCAAACAGTACAGAGTGACAAAGGCAAGGACAGACAGACTGAAGGATAGCTTTTATCCTACCACTTCATCACATTTACTAAATTCCACTAAGAGCTACACTTAAAATCCGGGAAGCCACTTTCCTTATCACATTCGTTTGGCTTCAAGTGTAGGAAAGAGTATTCTTTGTGTATTTTAAGTGTGGGTACCAGCCTTCTTTTCAAATGTTTCAAGAGTTGGTAGGGAAGTGGATTTTTTGAAATGATCCAAATGATTGGCCGTTTCTGTAATGTGATGGCATTTGTTGCTCCCAGGTTTAAATTGAAACGTTTCCACAGATTGTGGGAAACCAAAAGTACCCTTGTTAGGGAAAGCATTACCTTTTGCTCACCGAGTTTTGACTTTGCCAGAACAATTTCTTTTTTTAAATAATAGCCTTTCTGGGTCCTTCCCTTCCTTTCTTGATATGTCTGTGCTTTGTGTTGCATGGGAAAGTCAGGAGAGAAGGATTGTTGTTGTTGTTGTTGTTGTTGTTATGCCATGTCTCCATGCTGTGCAGTCCTAGGAGTCATAGTTTTTCAATGTCCATACTCTTCTCTTGGTGCATTTACAGTATAAAAGGAAAAGAGATTGAAAGATAGGCTCAAAGCCAACCTTAAAATCTCTGGCATAGACACTGAGAACTGGGAAGCCCTGGCCCTTGAGCGCTCCAGCTGGAGGTCAGCTGTGACCAGCAGTGCTGCAGAATTCGAGGAGGCACGAGTGGAGGGTGAAAGAGAGAAACGTGCCAGGAGGAAGGCGCGTCAAGCCAACCCCGACTGGGACCGCCTTCCACCTGGAAACCAATGCCTTCACTGTGGGAGAAGATGCGGGTCAAGAATAGGGCTCCACAGCCACCTACAAATCCACAAGGAAACCCATCATGGAAGACCATCTTACTCGTCCAATGGAGAATAAATGCATGAATATTATTATTATTATTATTATTATTATTATTAGAAACACAACAAGATGACTCCACAGCAGACACTCTGCTGGCTGTTGTATTGGATCACACGTCGGACACTTCCCAAGTGTCTAGGACTGTGTGATGTATCGGTGAATAATGCGTGCAGATCCCAGTAAGGTGGCCTTCTGTAGCTGGTAGATGGTAATTTTGTCAGTGCCGATTGTGTTTAAGTGCAGGCCAAGGTCTTTAGGCACTGCACCCAGTGTGCCAATCACCACTGGGACCCCCTTGACTAACTCGTACCAGAGTCTTTGCAGTTCGATCTTTAAATCCTTGTATCATGATAGCTTTTCCAGTTGCTTCTATTATTATTATTATTATTATTATTATTATTATTATTATCATTATGCCAGTCCTCTTGGGAGTTACAGTTTCCCAAGGTCCATTCCCTTCTGGGTGCATCTACACTGGAGAATAAATGCAGTTGGGGCCCATTTTAAATGCCATTATTATTATTATTATTATTATTATTATTATTATTATTATTTCACCATGTTGCCATAGTTTCCCAAGGTCCATACTCCTTCTCTTGGTGGATGTACACTGTGGAATGAATGCAGGTGAAACTTAGTTCAAATACCATAGCTCCAATATATGCAGTCCTGTGAGTTATAGTTTTCCAAGGTCCCCACCCTTCTATGTGAGGCAGGAGAGAGAGAGAGAGAGCATTGCCGCTTTCCCTCCCTCCCTGCTTCTGGAATTGAAGACATATAACATCTGACATGTGGAGAACAAGCCCTATGAGGAGTGGCTTAAGGAGCTGGGCATGTTTAGCCTGAAGAAGAGAAGGCTGAAAGGAGATATGATAGCCATGTATAAATATGTGAGAGGAAGCCACAGGGAGGAGGGAGCAAGCTTGTTTTCTGCTTCCCTGGAGACTAGGATGTGAAACAATGGCTTCAAACTACAAGGAAATTCCATCTGAACATGAGGAAGAACTTCCTGACTGTGAGAGCCGTTCAGCAGTGGAACTCTCTGCCCCGGAGTGTGGTGGAGGCTCCTTCTTTGGAAGCTTTTAAACAGAGGCTGGATGGCCATCTGTCAGGGGTTTTGAATGCAATATTCCTGCTTCTTGGCAGGGGGTTGGACTGGATGGCCCATGAGGTCTCTTCCAACTTTGATTCTATGATTCTATGATAGTAGGGAAGCTGGGATTTCAAAGAGAGGTGGGGGAAATGGTAGGGGGGCAAATTTCTATAATGTGAAGACAAATAAACTCAAAGAATGCGGAGTACTACTGAGTTGCATGGATACATTTTAGTGTAATGATGGTAGGGAAGTCATCCGTTTCATTGAAAAACGGAGCTCTACTCAGCTCTACTCAGCCAACCATTTCATTGCTTCAGTGTGATGAAGTGGCTAGAGTTGTAGTTGAACTCCATGGCTTCGCATTGATGTGGCATTAGGGGCTGCGCAGTGGTGGTGGGAGTGCGCAGGGATAGGTGTGTGTTTTGTGGCATGTGCGGGGGAAGGCATGTCATTTCTCTGAACAATATCACAATGCCAATGAAGCTATTCTATTCAATGAGCAGAGTCTGTGTCCGGACAAAAGTACAGTTGCAAAGAAAACAGGGCTCCTGAGACAAAAGTGCGCTGTTTTCATGCAGGCCTGGGATGCAGATTCCCTCTTCTTTCCCATCTTGGAACTCCTGGGCATCTGCTTTGGCTGGTCGTCTGTGTTGAGACCCCTGCCTCCCAGTGTCACTGTTGGGAAGGGGCACCTCCTTCAGGGTCCGTCCACCATTACTGTCCTTTGAGCAGGGGGTCACTGGTCCTTGGGAGGGTCCTGCTTGTCTTCCAAGGCCATCGGGTTCTCAATGACACTCAAGGGCCCGTCTGGCGGAGGCCCCTCTTTTTGGTCCAGCAGCACCGACAGGCGGACCCCCGGCCCTGAAAGTGGGGGAGAGGAAGGGGTCAACAGAGAGGAGGGAGCGGGGAGTACTTTCCCAGCCCCCCCCTCCCAACACACACACAATGCAACAGCTCCGGCTGCCCAGCAATGCTAGGAAAAGCTACCCTGCATCTCAAACAAGGCAGAGCTGCATTCCTTCCATTCCAAGACACACCATCTCCCTATATAAACATTTCTAAAAATGGGTTGCGTCTTAACACTGCAGAGGTATCTTTGCATTTTTGTAGGGAGTGGGGATTGTATCGTACAATTGAAGAAATACAGTAGCTGTCTATTCATCTATTCATCTGTCCATCCATCTATCCGTTCCCCGTACCTATCTGTCTGTCCGTCTGTGTCCATCTATCTATCTATCCATCCATCTATCCATCCTCCCTCCATATTTATTTATCTCAGAGGAAGAACAGACAATGCGGTTGCTGTTGCCCGTTTTTGATCTAAAATTATTTAGCCACTTGTGTTCACTCTATTTTATCAGTTTTATACTTGCTTTTGACATTTTATTTATTTATTTTTATTTTATTTATTAGACTTGTATACTGCCACTCCCAATTTGGCTCGGAGTGGTTTACAGCAGTAGATTAAAACAATACAACCAACTTTAAAATACAATAAAAACGAGAACCGACATAGTCCCGAGTTATTCACCCATCGAAAGCTTGTCGGAAAAGAAAGGTCTTGCAGGCTTTCCGAAAAGCAAGTAGCTCTCGGATGGTTCGGGTTTCAACTGGCAAGGCATTCCATAAATAAGGGGCCACAATTGAGAAGGCTCTCTGCCTAGTAGAGGACAGATGATAAGTCCGGATGTTGGGGACTTCAAGCAAATTTTGGTCCTCGGACCGAAGTAATCTATCCATCTATCCATCCATTCATCTTCCCTCCATATCTATCTATCTATCTATCTATCTATCTATCTATCTATCTATCTATCTATCTATCTATCTATCTACTTGGTTCCTCTGTCTGTCTGTCTGTCCATCCTCCATATCTACCTGTGTCTGTCCGTCCATCTATCTGTCCATCCATCCCCTCTATCTATCTATCTATCTATCCATCCATCCATCCATCCATCCATCCATCCATCTTCCATATCTTTCTGTCTGTCCGTTATCCATCCATCCATCTTCCCTCCCCCCTCCCCCCCCCCCCTATCTATCTATCTATCTATCTATCTATCTATCTATCTATCTATCTATCTATCTGCCTGCCTGCCTGCCTGCCTGCCTGCCTGCCTGCCTGCCTACCTATCCATCCATCCATCCATCATCCCTATCTATCTATCTATCCTACCTACCTACCCATCCATCCATCCATCC
>NW_026847882.1:21477872-21580372 GCF_025583915.1 Anolis sagrei ordinatus | reverse complement strand
TATGCCCAATTATGAACACTGGTGGAATTTGGGGAAAATAGACCTCGACATTTGGGAGTTGTAGTTGGTGGGATTTATAGTTCACCTACAATCAAAGAGCATATTGAACCCCAACAATGATTGAATTGGGCTAAACTTCCAACACCTCTATGACCAACAGAAAATAAAGTGTTTTCTGATGGTCTTTGGTGACCCCTCTGACACCCTTCTCGCGACCCCCTCAGAGGACCCAACCCTCAAGTTGAGAAACACTGAGCTAATGCATGCAGCTGCCTTGAGTCATGATACTCTTTGCTGTTCCCCATCTCCATACACTTGGGGAGGGATCACCATCCAAAATGAGGCCCCAAAGACCCCCGTCTCTTTGTGGGCAATGCAGAGATGCCTCCCCGCTGTGTGTCCCTGGAACTCACTGCCACCAGGTTGATGAGGGAGACAGCGTTGTAGGAGACGCCCCAGAGGGTCATGGCACCCACAGTGTCCACTACAATCATGACGATGGTGGCCAGGTTGATGGCCCCGGAACGGATGTCCATGCCCAGCAGGACACAGCAGACGATGAAGGTGGGCACAAGGCAGAGGATCACGTTGATGAGACCCGTCAGGGCGATGGTCAGGTACTGCTCATAGAAGACGTAGGTGATGCTGCGGAGGGAGAGAGCAAGGGTCACAGAAAGTACTGGACCAGCCCGGGTGTTAAGATTTTCTGGGGAGGCCCTGCTCTTGGTCTCACCCCTTTTGCAGGCACAGCTGGTGGGAACAAGAGTCAGGGTCTCCTCAGTGGTGGCCCTACAGCTATGGAACTCCCTCCCTAGTTAATTCAGATCAGGCCCCTTCCTCCTGTCTTTTAGAAAGTAAGGTAAAACCTGGCTATGGAACCAAGTGTTTGGAGAGCAGTAGAGGGCAACATGCAGCCATGCAGTGAATGTAACGTAATGTAATTGTCCTCCCAACCCTGCTATACATCTGCGAGACGTGGACTGTCTACAGACGTCACATGCAACTCCTGGAACGATTCCATCAGCACTGCCTCTGGAAAATCCTGCAAATCTCTTGGGAAGACAAGCGGCCAAATGTCAGTGTGCTGGAAGAAGCAAAGACCACCAGCATTGAAGCGATGGTCCTCCGCCATCAACTCTGCTGGACCGGCCACATTGTCCGGATACCTGATCAGTGTCTCCCAAAGCAGTTGCTCTACTCCGAACTCAAGAATGGAAAACAGGATATTGGTGGGCAGGAAAAGAGATTTAAAGATGAGCTCAAAGCCAACCTTAAAAACTCTGGCATAGACACTGAGAACTGGGAAGCCCTGGCCCTTGAGCGCTCCAGCTGGAGGTCAGCTGTGACCAGCAGTGCTGTAGAATTTGAAGAGGCATGAATGGAGGACGAAAGAGAGAAACGTGCCAAGAGGAAGGCGCATCAAGCCAACCCCGACCGGGACCGCCTTCCACCTGGAAACCAATGCCCTCACTGCAGGAGAAGATGCAGATCACAGTCACCTATGGACCCACCAGTACACTGATCTTGGAAGACTATCCTACTTGGACAATGAGGGATCACCTAAGTAAGTAAGTAAGTAAGTAATGTAATTGGAATGGGTTCTGGATTATGATTTTGGATCTAAGTGCATCTTATTTAATGTGTTTATATGCTATTGTTTGCATTCCTTCAACAACTGCTTTGTTTATAAACTGAATTCTGGAGTGATGAGATTGGTTTAAAGGTGCCCTTCCAATCCTGGTGTGCGACAAGCGTGGATCACCGTGGCCAAATCTGACTCCAGAAGGTACGGATACAACTGGCGCACAAGTTTTAACTGTACAAAAGCTCCCCTTGCCACGCCAAGACCTGGGGTTCCAGGCTCAGCAATGAATCCAGCATGACTCCCAAGCTGCAAATCCCATCCAGCACAGACTGTAACCGTATGCCCTGTTCGGCCTTGCGACTGACCAGGAGGACCTCTGTCTTGTCTGGATTCAATTTCAGTTTGTTCACCCTCATCCAGACCATCACAGCCACCAAGCACTGGTTCAGGACCTGGACAGCCACCTTAGCAATGGATGGAAAAGAGTGATAGAGCTGGACGTCATCTACGTACAGATGGCATCGAACTCCAAAACTCTGAATGATCTCTCCCAGAAGCTTCATGCAGATGTTAAACAACATGGGGGACAATATTGAGCCCTGCAGGACCCCACAGAACAAAGGTTGTTGGGGCGAGCAGGTGTCCCCCAGCAACACCAGGTATGGAACTTTAACCTTGGAGACACGTGCCAGGTAAGCAATGGGGAGATCGCCAAAGGTGGCGTGATGCCCAAACCATCTCCAAAAATGATTGAGGGTGACTTGCATGGTATGTGTTTTGCTTTCTGTATAATAAACCTAAACCTTTTCCAACCACAACTGGTCTCTATTGTTGCTTCTGAATCAAAAGAAAAATCCCAAACTTCTCTTGCATTTGGCAAGACACCCCCCAGTGCCACTGCCGCCTCCTTACGTGTAGGGGAAGACCTGGAAGTCGGGGTCGGTGCCGGGCACTCGCCGCAGGCTGGCCGTGATGTTCTTGGCCAGCTCCCTGGCCACCTTCAGGGCCTCTGTGTATTCTTGGGAGTTTTTCAGTGGAGTGTGGTAGGCCATGAAGCGGGAGGCTGCAGATGCGGATAGGAAATAGGCGTTAGGATCCACATCTGTGCTTGCCATAGATGCAGGGGAAACGTCAGGAGAAAATGCCTCTAGAACATGGCCATATAGCCCAAAAAAACCTACAACAACCCAGTGATTCCGGCCATGAAAGCCTTTGACAATACAGAGTCAAAAAATTGCTGAGTCAAGATGACAAAGCAAGCGTAGAGCATTCCTGGGAATCCATCTCACCCGGCATATTATTTCTCTGAATTATTACCATCTGGCAGACAGTACAGGGTGACAAAGGCAAGGACAAACAGACTGAGAGAGAGCTTTTATCCTAGAGCTGTAACTATATTGAACTCAATGGCTTCGCATCGATGTGGCATTGGGGGCTGTGCAGTGGTGGTTGGAGTGTGGAGGGATGGGGGTGTTGTTTTGTGATGTGTGCTGGGGAAGGCATTTAATAGCAGAATGACAATAATGTTATTGTATTCTATTGTATTTATTTATTTATTTATTTATTTTGGGTACTTTTACCCTGCCCTTCTCAACCCCCGAGGGGGGACTCGGGGTGGCTTACAAAAGGCACAATTCGATGCCTATACAAATTACACATAATGTACAAAACCATAGTTAAAACAATTATCACAGTTAAAACAATCAAAACAATCAGTATATAACACATCATATAAAACTATTCTCATGCTCAGCGTTTCGTCTTTCAGAGTTCCATATTTCCATTCCATTAGTCATTTCCTGACCATTGTCAAGTCCTTTCTTTATCTGCCCGATTGTCCAAATGCCTGGTCCCAAATCCATGTTTTCAGTTTTTTCCTAAAGGAAAGGAGTGATGTTGCTGATCTAATTTCCCCAGGGAGTGAATTCCACAGGTGGGGGGCCACCACCGAGAAGGCCCTGCTCCTCGTCCCCGCCAAGTCTCACTTGTGATAGAGGTGGGACCGAGAGCAGGCCTCCCCAGAAGATCTTAAACTCTGAGGCGGGACGTAGAGGGAGATGCGTTTGGACAGATACGCTGGGCCGACAGTATAGGGTTTTGTAGGTCAAAACCAGCACTTTGAATTGTGCTCGGAACTGGATCGGCAGCCAGTGGAGCTGACATAACAGAGGGGTGGTATGCTCCCTGTATGACGCTCCGGTGATTAATCTGGCTGCCGCCCACCAGACTAATTGGAGTTTCCAAACTATAACTCCCAGGATTCTGTTCATGTATTCGTGTATATACCTGGTGTTGCTTGAGTGTCATTGGGACCCTGCCTACTTTCTCCCTTCACCAGCTCTGAGAAAGAAGACCTTCCTTACAATAGCTTAGTTTTGCCACCTGGCAAAAGAGTACAGGGTGACAAAGGCAAGGACAACAAACAGACTGAGAGAGAGCTTTTTTTCCCTAGAGCTGTAACTATGTTGAACTCCAGTTTTCCAAGGTCCACACCCTTCTCTTGGTGCATTTACAGTATGGAGTGAATGCCCTTGCACCCTACTTTAAATGCCATGGAGTCGTAGTTTCCCAAGGTTCATATCAGGGGTCCTCAAACTTTTTAAACAGATGGCCAGGTCACAGTCCCTCAAACTGTTGGAGGGCCGGATTATAATTTGAAAAAAACATGAATGAATTCCTATGCGCACTGCACATATCTTAGTTGTAGTGCACAAAACACTTAAAAACAATACAATAATTAAATGAAGAACAATTTTAACAAATATAAACTTATTAGTATTTCAATGGGAAGTGTGGGCCTGCTTTTGGCTGATGAGATAGGAGTTGTTGTTGTGTGCTTTCAAGTCATTTCAGACTTAGGTTGATCCTGAGCGAGGGCCAGGTAAATGACCTTGGAGGGCCGTATCCGGCCCTCGGGCCTTAGTTTGAGGACCCCTGGTCCATACCCTTCTCTTGGTGCATTTGCAGTATGGAATGAATGCCCTTGCACCCCACTTTAAATGTCATGGAGTCTGCCTGGGAGTCATAGCTTCCCAAGGTCCATACTCTTCTCTGGGTGCATCTACACTGTGAAATGAAGGCAGCTGGACCTTACTTTAAATACCATAGCTCCATACTATGCAGTCCTGGGAGTCATGGTTTTCCAAGGTCCACACCCTTCTCTTAGTGCATTTACAGTATAGAATGAATGCCCTTGCACCCCATTTTAAATGCCATGGAGTCATCCTGGGAATTATAGTTTCCCAAGGTCCATACCCTTCTATAGGTGCATCTACACTGTGGAATGAATGCAGTTGGAACTTACTTTAAATGCCATATCTCCATGAGATGGTCTTGGGAATTGCAGTTTCCCAAGGTCCATGAACCTTCTCTGGGTGCACCTACACTATGCAGTTCTGGGAGTTATACTTTTTCCAAGGTCCATCCCCTTTTTCATGTTTGACAGTCGGGAGAGGGGGGGTCGGTGGGAGGGAGAGTGCATCGCCACTTTCCCTCCCTCCCTCTTTGCTTCTGGAATTGAAGACATGTAACAGCTGACATTTCAAAGAGAGGACGTTTTCCCCCCACCAAAAAATACAGGGGATGGATGATGGGTGGTGCTTAGTGATTACAGTGTGATGAGAAATGAACTGAAAGAATGCCGAATACAATTGAGTAACACGGATACATTTAACAGTGTGATGAAGGCAGGGAAATCATCTGTTTCATTTCAAAACTGAGTATGACTGAGCTCTACTCTACCACACACTTCCCTGTATTAATGTGATGAAGTCCTATAGTTAGATACCTGACTTGCCTATCTACAAATGTAGTTCCTTGAATAAAGCCTTTTGTAACTTTTGCAACTTGACTCTGCCCCTGTAAACTGCTGAAGCTCAATTGCTCTACTGCTGGCACGAGAAGCTTCAGCCACAGTAGTTTAGCAGATCAGATTAACAGTTTCTATGCTTTTTCCTTTTGAAATGAGCCCAGAAAGGAGGGTCACTCACCCAGCACCTGCCCCTCGGCCCCCAGCTTCACTGATGTGTCGTAGGCCCCCAGGCCCCTGCAAAAGGAGGAGGCGTCTCATTATGTGTAGAGGCAAATGTTCCCAATTACAAAAGGTATGAAATACTCAGTCTGTGACTGTCCCAACCTATGTGTCATACAATGAAGATCACATTCCTTGTATGTGATGAAGCTGAACACAGAGAGATGGACAGAGAGGGAGGGAAGTCATGGTCCCACTTTGCAGGAGAGCCTCCCACCCCCTTCACTGCCTCTCTTCCAGACTTCCTCCGTCTGTTCTCAATGGTCAATGCCCCATTCATTCACAGTGGTCAAGCCGCAGAGACAGTGGCCAGTTGCTCTGCTCCACCTGAAAGTCCGTGGGGCCCTTCCTTCCCCACCTTTGGTACGGTGTGACTCACCCCTTGGAGCACATCAGGTTGGGCTTGTCCTGGAGGAACCAAGGCAGGAAGCGGTGAAACTCCTCCTCACTCGGTCGCAGGGTGCCTTTGGGGACGGCCATGCACTTCTGCAGGCAGGTCAGGGTGACTATGGGGGGTGGGGGGGGAGAGACCAGGCTCAGACACATCCTTCCAACCCATTTGGGGGCTGCTCCCATTCAGCCCCAGACCTTGCAAGCAGTGCAAAGGGGCGCCACTTACAGTTGGTGGAGGGGCAGAACTGCCCCTTTTTGGGGCCAAAACTATGGATTTGGCAGCAGGTGGAGAAGGGGTTCAGCCAGTCAATGAAGTCGTCCACCCAGGAAGTGGCCGGAATGGCTAGGAAGGACCTGGAGGGGCAATATAATAGAATATTTATTTATTTAGAACTTTTGTATCTAGTTCTTCTCTATCTCCGTAGAGGGACTCAGAAAGGCTAACAGCAAAATTCAATGCTATACAATAAATCTATGTAAATAAAAATGTAATGTTTGTTTGTGGGATTAATATAACTCAAAAACCACTGGACGAATTGACACCAAATTTGGACACAAGACACCTAACAGGCCAACGAGTGACCACCACTCATTGCAACACTGAAAAACACAGCAAAAGAGACTTAAAAAGCCAAAAAACAAAAATTATATTACAACACATGCACAAAACCACATATATACACAAACACACATATATACACACATACACAAATATATACACACATATATGCATATATACACACACAAAACACATACCCAGAAAGGGGGAAGGAAGGAGGAAGGAAGGAGAAGAAGGAGGGAAGAAGGGAAGGAGAGAAGGAAAAGGAAGGATAAAAAAAGGAAAGAAGACAGAACTACACTTCACAGAGATCACATATAAAATATAAAATATTGTATTTATATCTTACATAGAAAGAAGGAAGAAGGAAGGAAGGAAGGAAGGAAGGAAGGAAGGAAGGAAGGAAGGAAGGAAGGAAGGAGAGAAGGAGGGATGGAACCAAAGAGCAAAGGGAGGGAGGAAAGAAACAGGTAGAGAAGGAAGGAAGAAGAAGGGTAACAAGAAGGAAAAGAAAAGAGGGAAAGGAAAGAGGGAGGGAGGAGAAGGAGAGAAGGAGGGGAGAGAAAAGAGGGAAAGAAGAGGGAAGGAGAGAAGGGAAGGAAGGAAGGAAGGAAGGAAGGAAGGAAGGAAGGAAGGAAGGTAAAAAAGTGAAAGAAGAAAGGAAAGAGAGAGGGAAGGAAGGAGAGAAGGAATGAAAGAGAGAAAGAGGGAGGGAGGGAGGGAGGGAGGGAGGAAGGCAGGAAGGCAGGCAGGCAGGCAGGCAGGCAGGCAGGAAGGAAGGAAGGAAGGAAGGAAGGAAGGAAGGAAGGAAGGAAAGAAAGAAAGAGAGAAGGAAGGATAGAACCAAAGAGCAAAGGAAGGGAGGAAAGAAACAGGTAGAGAAGGAAAAAAGAAGAAGGCCTCAGAGTGTGAAAAGGTCTGGTATGAGTAGTCCCAGGCTGAAGGCCTCGTGTGTAAGTTCAGTGTGAGTTCAGTGTGAGAAGGCTCTGCGAAGATGGAAACTGTTTATCTACATGAGAAAGAAGCTCAGCTTGGAAGCAAAGAAGGAAGTATAAAGAACTTTGTGTTATGGAAACCTTGTTTTTGTAAATAGTGCAACCATATTATTTTGCTATAAAGACAAGCCACCTAAGGAAGAGATCACATTGACCTGTGTGTTTTTGTTCTTTTTATCACTTTTGGCTACTGGTGCTGGGTCACACTCCTGCTACTAAGTTACTCCGCTGTGCATTCATTAGAAGGACCCACTCACCCAACAGAGATCTCAGCCAGGATGGAAAGGAAAAGCACTCTGTGGGCACTTTGTGGGCATCCAGCAGGCAGCACACCTGGCCCAGGTGAGCTTTCGAGCCTGAAAGGTGGGGAGCCCTGGGTCCTCCATCTCCCAAATGCCTGGAGGTGGGGTTCACAAATGGACAACGCAAAGGGAGGGGGATGCTGGGACTCACTGCTCTGGGAAGCGGGTGGCATACTGGATCTTCTGGGTCATAGAGTCCTCATCGCAGCCAGAGCTGGAGCAGATCCCGTTCATTCCAGGGATGGTGGAGAAGTTGTAGCCCCCAGTGGTGACGAAGTAGGTGGGGGCTCCCACCATCAGGTACTGGTTCAAGGCCTGGAAGTACTCAAGCATGTAGGAGTCCTGGGGAGAGATGTGGGGCTCAAGTGGGATCGGGCTCAAGAGACCAAAGTATATGGGGGCGGGGGTCCCAGAGGATAGGGGCCCTGCTCACCTTGGGCACCGACAGCTCCTGCTCCAGCCCCACCTGGACATTGAGCATGAAGAAGATGCCAATGCAGAACATGCCGGCGAAGAGCAGTACCTGTGGGGAAGAGAAGAGGGGGCTGCAGGTAAACAGGAAGTGACTGACAAATTGATGAATGGATGGTCTCCTTATCCTCATTGTTAGGTTTCATCTTTGAACTGCACAAGTCTTTTTTCATCAAGTTTCTAGTCCTCAATGAGTAGCTAGACAAGAGACAGGGCCAAGCTCAGGGATCCCTTTCCTTACATTCCTGTGCATGCTTTGTCTTTGGCTTTATTGCTCTTCCCCCTTTGATGACATAGAAATGAGGGAATTGTTGGAATTCTACACTACACTGCTCAAATCTCAAGTCCTCAATGAGAAACAGTTTGGTTAGTTTAGAATAGACTAAGGGTTTCCCTTCCCCCACGTTTACTGTGTACAAATCCACGCGATCTCTTCGAACATCTGGAGAGGCCCTGCTCACGCTCACGCCTCCTTCGCAGGTGCGATTGGTGGGGACGAGGGAGAGGGCCTTCTCGGTGGTGGCCACCCAACTCTGGAACTTACTTCCCAAGGATATCAGGCATGCCCCAACATTGCCAGTCTTTAGGAGGAGCCTGAAAATGTGGCTGTTCCAGTGTGCCTTCCCGGAATAAGGAAATAATTCCTAGCAATATGTCCTCAGAATGCATTTTAACTATTGGATTGCGTTGAACTGCACACCCCTCACTTCTTTAAAACCCTCCTACCAGACATATCCTACCTTGTTCATGCCCAGCATTTATTTTTTAATTTTAAACTATTATATTTGGCCCGGCCATAGGTTTTTAAATCCTTGTGTCTAATTGCCAGATGTGATTTATATTAATTTGTATTGTATTGTTTTGTTTTGTTTATTGCTTTTATGTTTTATTGATGTGTTGTTGGGCTTGGCCTCATGTAAGCCGCTCCGAGTCCCTTGGGGTGATGGTGGCGGGGTATAAATAAAGTTTTATTATCATTATTTTATTATTATTATTATTGCAAGATAGTTAGATCCAAGACTTTTCTATCAAGAATGTCTTTCGTTAATAAATCTATTGGACCTAAAGATTGACTCTACAATCCTCAGCCATCCGAATGGTTAAGAGGCTATTCCTGCGCACCACGAGCAAGTTTCTGCTAGTTATGGTATTTACTCCTGGTACTCTGCTATATTTTGGTGGAATTACCCTAACTGAGATTGATTTTTGAGCCTAAGAGCTCAGATTCCCCAACTCTCATGCCACCCACCTCCCATTCCAGCCACGGCCTCTGCTCACCACCATGAACCGGACGAAGCCATTGAGCACGAAGGGTGCATAGAAGCGGCGCATGAAGGCTGCAAGGCGACCCTCGTGCCGCTTCTCCTCAGGGGACCCTCCGTCTGGCTCCAGGCGGAAGCAGCAGCAGAAGTCCAAACGGGATTCCTGCAAAGGACAAAACAGGTGAAGATGGGGACCACGATCCAGAATGAAGGTCTCCTCCGAAGACCTAAGAAGGATCTCTCCTTCTCTCTCCTCCAGCTGGGAAACCCCACTGACCTCCTGCCGGCGGACATCCAGGGCCAGGAGGGCCACAAAGGCTGAGATCTGGAGCAGGAAGTCAAAGAGGACAGCCAGGGCGGCATAGAGGGCAAAGGTCTTGACGGCGGGCATCGGGATCAAGGCTCCTGCAATGGACAGATGGATGGGGAGAGCAACAGAGAGGCCTCAGCGGAGGACGGGACTGCCTCCTCTCTGATGGTTGACTATCTTTCCAACTATGTGCATGAGGCTGCCCACCCACTCCTTCTGTTCTCACAACCCCCCTGTGAGGCAGGCCAGTCCCAGAGTGTTGGAAATCGCAACCTTCTACAAGCCTTCTATACTAGAGATTTGTTATGTATATAATTCAGATTGTTTACTATATTATGTATGTGTGTATTGGTATGCAGTTTTTTCCTTAACTCTATGTTAAGGGAGGGGCTGCAGACCATGTGATATGATCTGGGACTATTCAGGACTCAGACTCCATGTTCGAAAGGCAGAAGCCATTAGAGTTTCAATGTAGAGACTTCAGTAGAAACAGTGCAGTTTACAAGTTAGTTGAAACAGACAATATAGAATGTATTGTCAAAGGCTTTCATGGACTGAATCACTGGGTTGTTGTGAGTTCTCTGGGCTCTCTATGGCTGGATGGCCATCTGTCAGGAGGACTTGGATGGTGCCTTTTTATGGCAGAAGCGGGTTGGACTGAATGGCCTTTGGGGTCCCTTCCAACTCTAGCATTCTATTATATGCTTATCATATATCTCTCAATCATATCTATCTCTAGGTTACTGTGAGTTTTCCAGGCTGTCTGGGCATGTTCCTGAAGCATTCTCTCCTGACATTTCGCCTACATCTATGGCAGGCATCCTCAGAGGTTGTGTGGTCAATAGAGACAATAGAGACTCTATTAGACTCTCAGAACAGAAAAATGCTTTTGACCAGTGGTTTTCAACCAGTGGGTCCCCAGATGTTTTGGCCTTCAATTGCAAGAAATCCTAACACCTGGTAAACTGGCTGGGATTTCTGGGAGTTGTAGACCAAAACACCTGGGGACCCACAGGTTGAGAACCACTGCTTTAGACTACACAGAGAAACTACTTCAAATCCTATCTGTAACTGGATTGATAAGCAGTGTACCTGTATGCTGAATATATGAAGCTTGTGAGTAAACCAACTATGTTACCTTTAAAGAAGTCTACTTATTTTTGGTCTCTTGAGAGCATGATTTAAGGGAGAATAGATGGTTTTTAGGCAACTGAAATAGCACTTCTGAAACTCTGCTCTCTCTATATATTTATGTATGTGTGTATATATGTGTGTATGCATGTTTTGGTGCATTGGCATATTTTTGTCCCTAACAGTTCCAAGAGATATATAGGTATACTAGCCGTCCCCTGCAATGCATTGCTGTGGCCCATATAGGGGTTCTGTGGCCCAATTCTATTGTTGGTGGGGTTCAGAATGCTCTGTGATTGTAAGTGAACTATAAATCCCAGCAACTACAACTCCCAAATGTCAAGATTCTATTTTCCCCAAATTCCACCAGTGTTCACATTTGGGAATATTGGGTATCTGTGTAGAGTTTGGTCCAGATCCATCATTGTTTGAGTCCACAGTGATCTCTGGATGTAGGTGAACTACAACTCCAAAACCAAGGACACTGCCCACCAAACCCTTTCCAGTATTTTCTGTTGGTCATGGGAGAACTGTGTGCCAAGTTTGTTTCAATTCCATCGTTGGTGGGGTTCAGAATGCTCTTTGATTGTAGGTAAGCTATAAATCTCAGCAACTACAACTCCCAAATGACAAAATCATTTTTTTGATTGAAGGACATACATTGGGTGGTTAGGTGTCTTGTGTCCAAATTTGGTGTCAATTCGTCTAGTGGTTTTAGAGTTCTTTTAATACCACAAACGAACACATTTTTATTTATATAGATTAGTCTAACAACTGAGAAACCTAATTGCCTTGCACAAATACACTACAGTGAAGGTTGACTCAAGTGGGTTTTTAACTCTTCTCAGGGAGATTCCATTTTCCAAAAGGTTATGGCATAATATTTTCCAAAAGGTTATGATTTCTAACAAGGTCATGCCTTTCCAAAAGAGAACAGGACCGGCCCATAGCCAACCAGTGTTCCATAGCCCAATGGGAGGCTTTGAAGTTGCTTCTTGTACTCCCAGTCCCAACCTCTCTTTCTAAGCATCTCTGCAAGTTTCTAGTCTTGTGTCCATGCACACAAACACAAGACCTGGTGCACAGAGTCCCAAGGAAGAGCCCAGCCCAGCACTTCAGTCCTTTTGCTGCCTCTGATGCCAAGGGGCTCAGTGTGAAATGCAAGGCAGCCTTGAGCACACAATGAGTGACCCAAATCTGGCAGCCCTGAAGCAAGTACCCCCGTCCCACCCTTGCCTCCAAGGTTGCCGCCAACAGGATTCAAGGGGCACCCTTTGCTATGCCCCCCTCCATGGCTGAAGGCACCAATTGCACTCACGCACACATACCCTTTGGCACGAAAGCAGCAAGGAAGCACCCTGACTCACCCATGTAGAAGCAGATGACCTCCGACAGGCTGCACAGGAGCATACTGGGCGCCACCTCTCCCAGGACCCTCCCAATGCGCTCCTCTGAGGTCTCCCCAGGCCGGGGTTCAGCCCTCTGTGGAAAGAGGGGAGGAGAGAGACTCAGGAAGAGAACAGGCCCCAGCTGGGGAGGGACTGACCAGCAGCAAAAGAGCCAGAAAGGGCAGAAGCTGGGAGTTGCTCTTCCTCTGCCTGATGGCCAAGCCTAAGAAGGTTCCATGGAGCTGGGCTTTAGCACAGCTGGTAAATCACCAGCAGAAGCAATAAGATTTACCAGTCAAATGATTTCCAGTTCGAATCCTTGGGTTGGGGTGAGCACCTGGCTGTCAGCCCAGCTCACTGTTTACCTAAGCAGTTCGAAAACAGCTTAAAGCTGTAAGTAGAGAAATTAGGTTAAGGTTGTCCCCTGACATTAAGTCCAGTCATGTCTGACTCTGGGGTGTGGTGCTCATCTCCATTTCTAAGCCAAAGAGCCGGCGTTATCCATAGACACCTCCAAGGTCATGTGGCCAGCATGACCGCATGGAGGGCTGTTACCTTCCCGCGGAGTGGTACCTATTGATCTACTCACATTTGCATGTTTTCGAACTGCTAGGTTGGCAGAAGCTAGGGCTGACAGCGGAAGCTCACGCCGCTCCCTGGAATCGAACCTGCGACCATTTGGTCAACAAGCTCAGCAGCTCAGTGCTTTAACCCACTGCGCCAACGGGGGTACCACTAATTAGGTACCACTAAAAAGCGGGGGGGGGGGGGGGGGGGGGGGTTAGTGACACCATAAAAGAAAAAGAACAGGAAATGCCTGTGACCAAAAGGAAGTCCTGATAGCTCTTCATCATAGAGGATGGAGTGACAGCACCCCCCTGTGGCTGGATTTGACCACAACCTCCAAGGTGCCAAAAAGCTGGACATTTGCCAGAGCAAACAAGAAACCATACCTGGAAAGAGCCAATGGTCCTTGAGGTGCCCCAAGGATTGGGAAAGACTCTTTTTGGGACTACCACCAAAGGAGCGCCGACTATAGATCGTAGGTGCTTGGAAGGGAAAGCAGTTCCCTCCCAGCATGTTCCGCACCTGGTATTCCAGCACGAAGATGAAGATGTTGTCTGCACCGAGGGCCAGGACCAGGAAGGGCACGACCTCGAGGATGATGAGGGAGGAAGGCACGCCAACGTAGGAGTAGAAGCCCAGTGAGGAGAGAACGGCCCCCAGCACAACCAGGATGCCACCCACGCCCAGCGTCACCTTGGAGTCCACCTGGAAAGGAGCGGGGAATGGGGTCAATCATGGATAGGGTAGCAAGGCGACCTGTACGTGCTCTTCTGTGCTCAATGGGGTCCCATTCCCTTTGAGGATACAGATCCATAGTCTACCCTTCTGGACTCAGCACTGACTGGAAGTACAGGTGTTGGCAGTGGCCAGGAGGGCTTTCGCACAATTAAAGCTTGTGCATCAACTTGTGACCGTACCTCAAAAAGCAGGACCAGGACATGGCGGTCCATGCTTTAGTTACATCTCGTATGGACTACTGTGATGCATTCAACATGGGGTTGCCTTTGAAGGCGACTCAGAAATTGCAATTAGTACAAAGATTGGCAGCCAGACTACTGACTGGAGCAAGCTATAGGAAGCATACTATGCCCCTCTTAAAGCAACTCCACTGGCTGCCTATAAGTTTCCAGTCACAATTCAAACTGCAGGTGATTACCTATTTATTTATTTATTTATTTACAATATTTATATGTTGCCATTCTCACCCCGAAGGGGACTCAGGGCGGCTTACAAGATATATATACATACAATATATTAAATTATTAGCATAGTACAATATCAGTATTATATATTACTATATTGCACTTACACCATTATATTAGTAATATTACATGTAATATAAAATGTATAATTATAATATTATATTATTAGTAGTAGTATTATATTGTATTACGTTATAATATTATAAATATTATATGTATATACATTATATTATTATTATTATTATTATTATTACTAAAGCACAGGAGACAAAAGCCTATAAAGCCCTAAGCGGTTCAGGTCCCTCTTCGTGCCCATCTTCGTGACCGCATCTCCCGCTGTGAACCTGCACAAGCTCCAAGATCCACTGGGGAGGCTCTCTTTTTGGTCCCACCTCCGTCACCCGCTGGTGGGGACAAGAAAGAGGAACACCCTTCCCAGGGAGATCAGGCAGGCCCCACAATTCAGACCTTTTGGAGAGAACTGAAAACTTGGCTTTTCAAGTTTTAAGGCCATCGATAATGATTAATGTAACATCCAATAATCAGAGCACCTAAACTGTTTGAAGTTTTACCCCGATGGCAGTGGTGCAACAGGTTAACACATACACCCCCCATTTTCCAGACCCCACAACCTCTGAGGATGCCGGTTATAGATATGGGCAAAACTTCTGCTTCTGGAACATAACCATACTTTTCAGTCTCTCTTTAGTTATGTGTGAATGGTAAAACGTAATCTTTGGAGATTTTTCCTTTTGTTTGAACCTAGGCTGGATCGATGCTGCCCGCTATCCTGGGATCTGATCCCAGATTGTCTGCTTTGAACTGGATTATATGAGTCTACACTGTCAGATAATAATCTTGGCTAAGCAGATTATCTGGGATTAGGTCCTGGGAGTGTAGATCCAGCCTTAGAAGACATGAAGTGAGAGAGGAAAGCTTAGTCCCAATACTGTGCTGGTTTTGACCTATAAAACCCT
This sequence comes from Anolis sagrei ordinatus, assembly GCF_025583915.1. NCBI lineage: Eukaryota > Metazoa > Chordata > Lepidosauria > Squamata > Anolidae > Anolis > Anolis sagrei. Next base: position 21,565,200 of record NW_026847882.1, on the reverse strand, counting down.
ATACGGCTCCCGCCCAGCGTACCTGTCCGAACGTATCTCCTTCTATGTCCCACCTCGGAGCTTAAGATCTTCTGGGGAGGTCCTGCTCTCGGCCCCGCCTCTATCACAAGTGAGGCTGGTGGGGACGAGGGACAGGGCCTTCTCAGTGGTGGCCCCTCGTCTGTGGAACTCACTCCCCGGTTATTGTTGTTATGTATTTTATATGTTGAATTGTTGGCACCCAATTGTGCCAGTTGTAAGCCGCCCTGAGTCCCCCCTAGGGGGTTGAGAAGGGTGGGGTAGAAGTGCCTGAAATAAATAAATACTGCTATTTGGGAGGATTTCCCTAAGATGTTCCTCACCTGGACCCCCCCCCCTTCCCTCCCGAGGAGCACCCCCTCTAACATCAATGGGACCCCTTCCTACCAGGATGCGCCTGCAGCTGGAGTACTGTCCCAGGGCCAGAGCAATGTAGATGAAGATCAGGAGGTAGCTGAGGACGAAGATGGGCATGTCTTCCCAGGTGGAGCGGCTGATCTCGTCCTCCAAGGAGCGCTGGAGAGGAAAAGGAAGGAGAGCTATTGGTGGAAAGAAAGCCTTGGTGGTCAACACTGGGCCAGATGCACCAGGTGGACTTCCCACCTGCTGCCTCCTTGGATCTCAAAGGCCAATGCTTCTGAGATCCAACCATCAGCATGCTTACAGGGGATGCAAGACATGCAGTCTTCGTTTCTCCTCAATCTTTTGGGTTTCAGTGGGTCCCCTCTGAACACAACTAAGTCTAGATCCAACCCAGTAAGACAGACAGAAACCAGTTGTATCCTCTCCCAAAAACCCCAGGCAATGATCATCAAAACAACCAGGGAGTGGAAGCACTGAACAGGCCCCTTTGCCGGCTGGAAGGCTCCACCCAAAGGCAGAGGGTGCTTCTTCAGCCGCTGGGCAATGGGTCTGCTGAATGGTTTAAAAGAAGGCCATTCTCTGGAATGGTGGCAATGGAACCTTACCCCCCCCCCCCCAAATTACCTCCGCCATGTAGGCAACGTTGTAGCGATTGGCATGTTCCTGCTGGAATTCCTTCACTGTTTTCAGGAACTGCTCCTCCCAGAGCATCACAAAGTCAAAGCGGGGGTCACTGGAGGGGAAGTTGTTCAGGGAGACGGTCAGGATGAGTGCCTCCGCCTCTGAGTAGGACACCCCTGCGGGGCAGACAAGAGGGTCAGCAGTGGGGAGGGGGCACATATTTCCTCCGAGACACACACACAGAGATGTGGATAGGTAGGTAGGTAGGTAGGTAGGTAGGTAGCTAGAAAGATAGATAGATAGATAGATAGATAGATATAAATATAGATAAATAGATAGATAGATAGATAGACAGACAGACAGACAGACAGATGATAGATAGTTATAGATATATAGCGATAGATAGATAGATAGATAGATAGATAGATAGATAGAGATTGAGAGAGAGAGAGAGATAGGTAGAGAGATATATAGAGGGGGGAGATGCAGAGAGAGATACAGAGAGATAGAGGGGAGATACAGAGAGAGAGAGAGAGAGAGAGAGAGAGAGAGAGGGAGGGAGGGAGGGAGGGAGACTAGGATTTTAAATGGTGTATTTTAATATTTTGATAAATGTTTTTTAATGTTTATGTATTGTATGTGAATCTGTGTCCCGGCATTGAATGTTTGCCGTGTATATGCTGTGCTCTGCCCTGAGTCCCCTTCGGGGTGAGAAGGGCGGAATATAAATGTTTTAAATATATATATATATACAGAGAGAGAGATGGATAGAAATTTAGAGATATACTGATACATATAGATCCCCCCCCCTCTATCTATCTATCTATCTAGCTATCTATCTATCTATCATCTATCGGCTGTCCCAAAGTTACAAACACCCATCTTACAAATGACTCAGAGAGAGAGAGATAGAGAGAGGTGCAGAGAGATATAGTAGAAATATAGAGATATACTGATACATATAGATCTCTCTCTCCATCTCCCCCCCCCCCTCTATATATAGGCTGTCCCAGAGTTACAAACACCCATCTTACAAATGACTCCTAGTTAAGAATGGGGCTGAGTTAATAGAAAGTGAGAGACATCTACCTTTAAGAAGGAAAGTTCACTCCTGGAAGAGTTATTATCAGGGGAGAAAGGGATCTCCACTGAAGATTTACTCCAATCCTTATTTCCACAACAAGTCACATTACCACTTTCCTATGCCACCCAAAGCTTGTGTGTGTGTGTGTGTGTGCGTTTCTGGAGCTGCACTTTAAAAATGTCAATGTTCCGACTTCTATACAAATTCAACTTAAGAACAAGCCTCAGAGCCTCTCTTGTTTGCCATTTGGGGGCTGCCCTTCTTGCGGTGGGTCTCCTCTGCCAGGTTCTTCTCCAGTTCATAACCAAGGACAGCTCTCCCTTCCAGCCTTCCTTCTCCTGCTTCTATCATCTACTTCAAGTCGCTTCAAGTTTCTCCTGACATAAAAGATCTACTGCAGTGGTCGCCAACCCTTTTTTGACCAGGGACCACTTTGATTTTTTTGCTGTCAGCAGGTTGTGGGAGTTGAAGTCCGAAAGACCCAGAGGGCCAAAATTTGCCAATATGCCTGCTATAGATGTAGCTTATAATCCTGAGAGACCAGGGTTCAAATCTTTGCTTGATCATAGAAACCCAATGTTACCTAGCGCAGGGCCACACTCTCTCAACTCCAAAGGAAGGTAGTATCAAACCCCTTCTGAAACCAATCTTGCCAAGAATATCCATGATAAGCTCATCATAAGTTGGAAGCAACTGGAAGGCACACAATAACAACGACAAACAACCCTTCCAAGGTGCCTCTGCCCACTTCTGGCGTCGTCCTCCTCCTCGCTCTGGTCCTGTTCCCAAACCTCAAAACAGCTAGAGCTAGTGGATATTGAGGGGGACCTCTCTGTGCATGCTCAGAGGTGTCCTCCACACTCTCTGCGTACTCAGTGTTGAGAAGGAGGCTGCTGAAGCAGTGCCACAACAGAAAGTGTGTAAGCAGCATTGAGCCCACTCACATCAACAGGCATAGTGCTCTGTTCCTCCACTGCCCAGACCTCCCGCTGCCCACCGCCATCTTCTGCCAGGATGGAAGTATGGGCCGGGCTCTCTATCACCAGGCCAGCCAGTGTGGATCCATCACTACCTCACTCCCTCTTCCAGTTCGATCCAAAAAGAATACCAGGCTGAAATGAACTTCTAAGGATCCCATGTTCTGCGCTGCTCTTCTCACCTGCTTACAACTAGAAAGCCAGTCTCTTCACCTTCAGCGGCTCCCTTTCCCTTTGCAGCTTAAATGAATAAAGGTTGAAAATTTTAAATGTTCCATGGACCATATTTTAGTTCTTGTGGACCACTAGTGGTCCACAGACCACAAGTAGGGAACCACTGATCTACTGAGACTATTTGTCAAACAAGTAGATGTCTGAGTCTCTTACAGAAAAAGGCTGTAGGCGGAGGAGAAAGCGGCACCCAGCAGCCCTTGGGACTAAGAGGCTACTCTTTCAGCATGGCTACCCAGCCAATTGTTCCTGTGCATCGCTGCTTCATGTCGTTAAGTGCAATGGCTCTAATGAGAGTTTAGGTGGGATGCTGACCGAGGCCCTCCATCTCCAAAACGCTGCCTGGGTCATTCAGCCTTGGGGGTGTTCTAAGGTAGTGTTTCTCAACCTGGGGGTCGGAACCCCTGGGGAGTCACAAAGGGGTGTCAGAGGGGTCACCAAAGATTATCAGAAAGCACTGTATTTTCTGTTGATCAAGGGGGTTCTGTGTAGGAGGTTTGGCCCAATTTGCTCATTGGTGGGGTTCAGAATGCTCTTTGATTGTAGGTGAACTATAAATCCCAGCAACTACAGCTCCCAAATGTCAATGTTTATTTTCCCCCAAACTCCACTGGTGTTTACATTTGGGTATCTTGAGTATTCGTGCCAAGTTTGGTCCAGATCCATCATTGTTTGAGTCTACAGTACTCTCTGGATGTAGGTAAACTACAACTCCCAAACTTAAGATCAATGCCCACCAAACCCTTCCAGTATTTTCTCTTGGTCATAGGAGTTCTGTGTGCCACGTTTGGTTCAATTCTATTGTTGGTGGAGTTTGGAATGCTCTTTGATTGTAGGTGAACTATAAATCCCACCAACTATAACTCCCAAATGACAACATCAATCCCCTCCCCCACCCCATCAGTAATCAAATTTGGGCATATGAGGTATTTGTGCCAAATGTGTTCCATTGAATAAAAATACATCCTGTAGATGAGATATTTAAATGACGGTTCATAACAGTAGCAAATGTATAGTTATGAAGTAGCAAGGAAAATAATGTTATGGTTGGGGATCACCACAACATGAGGAACCGGATTAAGGGGTTGCTGCATTAGGAAGGTCGAGAAACACTGTTCTAAGGGGTCCTGTAAAAGCAATAAATCTGCACCCCAAAAATCAGAGAACTCTCTGGAGAGAAGCACATTTGTGACGACGTGTGTTAAGGGACGGACTCTGCCACGAAGCCACTCTCATTGCTCATACTTCTTCTAATGGCTTGGGATTTGTGATATAACCAGCTGTTTCCTTTCCAGACCTCCACTCTAATCTTCAAGACTTGTGACTCATCAATCCCATGTTGTGTGCCTTGGAAGGCTGAAGTGCTCGCCCACTGGGATTAGGGTGTTGCCATTTCTGACATCAGATGTTTTGCTTTGCATAGGGACCGTCCTGCCTGAGCAATGAAGCAAACAAAGGGGCCTTGCTAACACAAGACAGTGACAGCCACATTCAACCACTAGCTAGTCCATGCATGGAAGGTGAATGATCGGCTCCTCTAATATCGCTCCCAGAGGGCTTCTTGGCGAAGTTTGTTCAGAGGGAGCTTGCCCTTCCACTTCATCACATTTACTAAATACCACTAAGTGCTACAGTTAAAGTGTGGAAAGCTACTGTTCTCATCATATTAGATTGGGTACAAGTGTAGGATAGAGCCAGGCCTGTAGTCAGGACTTTGATTGGAGGGGGGGGGGCTGGGTTTTGGGGGGGAGGGCTGTTTGATTTTGGGGGGGGGGGGTCAGGATCTACCCTAGCAAACCTTTTGTATCATTATCCCAATGCCCCCATGTATATGGGATATATTGAGCATGGTGATCAGATCATGATATGAATAAACATAACAGTTTAAATAATAAACCACTAAGGCAGTGTTTCTCAACCTGGGGGTTGGGACCCCTGTGGGGATCGCGAGGGGGTGTCAGAGGGGTCGCCAAAGATCATCAGAAAACAGTATTTTCTGTTGGTCATGGGAGTTCTGTGTGGAAAGTTTGGTCCAATTCTATTGTTGGTGTGGTTCAGAATGCTATTTCATTGTGCGTGAACTATAAATCCCAACAACTACAACTCCCAAATGGCAAGGTCTATTTTCTCCAAACGCTACCAGTGTTCACATTTGGACATATTGAGTATTTGTGCCAAGTTTGATCCAGATCCATCATTGCTTGAGTCCACGGTGTTCTCTGAATGTAGGTGAACTATAACTCCAAAAATTCAAAGTCAATGTCTACCAGACCTTCCCAGGATTTTCTCTTGGTCATTGGAATTCTGTGTGCCATGTTTGATTCAATTCCATCATTCATGGAGTTCAGAAGGCTCTTTGATTTTAGGTGAACTATAAATCCCAGCAACTCCAGCATTACCAAATGACAAAATCAATCACCCTCAACCCCACCAGTATTGGGTATTTGTGCCAAATTGGGTCCAGTAAATGAAAATACATCCTGCATATCAGATATTTACATTGCAATTTATAACAGGAGCAAAATTACAGTTATGAAGTAGCAACGAAAATAACGTTATGGTTGGGGGTCACCACAACATGAGCCGTGGCATTAGGAAGGTTGAGAACCACTGCAGTAAGGCCTTCTCACGGATCACTCTGAGAATTTTGGGAGGGGGCTGAAGCCCTTGAAGCCCCCCCCCCCCCAGGCTGCATAATTTAAGCATGGGGGCCAGCGTTCTTTTCAAACATTTCAGGATATGGTGGGGAAGTGGATTTTTGATAATGATCCAGATGTATTGTCGAAGGCTTTCATGGCTGGAATCACTAGGTTCTTGTGGGTTTTTTCGGGCTATAGAGCCATGTTCCAGAGGCATTTCTCCTGATGTTTCGCCTGCATCTATGGCAAGCATCCTCAGAAGTAGCTCAGAGGTACCTCACTACCTCTGAGAATGCTTGCCATAGATGCAGGTGAAACATCAGGAGAAATGCCTCTGGAACATGGCTCTATAGCCCGAAAAAACCAACAAGAACCTAATGATCCAGATGTTTGGCCAGTTCTGTAATGTGACGGCATTTGTTGCTCTCGGGTTTAAAATGAAACGTTTCCCCAATTTGTGGGAGGGGAAATTGTGGGAGGAGCCAAGCCAATCTCTGGGTGCATCTGAACCGCTAGGCACATCTCAACAAAGGAAGGGAAGGGAAGGAAAAGAAAGGACCCAGAAAGGTCATTTTTTAAGAAAGAAATTGTTCTTGCAAAATAAATACTTGGTGAGCAAAAGGCAATGTTTCCCTAACAAGGTTACTTTGGGCACAATTTTCCTTCCCACAAATTGGGGGAAAGTTTCATTGTAAACCTGGGAGCAACTAACATCATCACATTACAGAAACAGCCAAACATCTGGCCATTTTTGTAATCCACTTTCCCACCACATCATGAAATAGTTTAAAAGAATGCTGGCCCTCACACTTAAAGTACACAAAGAATGCTCTATCCTACACTTGAAGCCAAAATAATGTGATGACGAGAGTGGCTTCCTGGATTGTAAGTGTAGCATTCAGAGGAATTTAGTAAATGTGATGAAGTGGATCAATTTCCCATATACAGTATAGTCTCGCTTATCCAACCTTCGCTCATCTGACGTTCGGTATTATCCAACGCAGTCTGCCTACCGCCCGGATCTACAGCTGTTTCAATACATTGCAATGTTTTAGCGCTAAATTTATAAGTACAGTAATTACGACATGATGTTACCGTGTATTGAACTGCTTTTTATGTCAATTTGTTGTAAAACGTGATGTTTTGGTGCTTAATTTGTAAAATCATAACGTAATTTGACGTTTAATAGGCTTTTCCTTAATCCCTCCTTATTATCCAACATTTTTGCTTACCCAACATTCTGCTGGTCTGTTTATATTGGATAAGCGAGACTACTGTATTTATAGAGGGTGGGGATGGATAGATAGATGGATGGATGGATGGGTGGGTGGTTGAATGGATAGATAGATAGATAGATAGATAGATAGATAGATAGATAGATAGATAGATAGATAGATAGATAGATAGATAGATGGGACGGATGAATGGATAGATAGACAGACAGGTAGATATGGAGGATGGATGGGTAGGTAGGTAGGTAGGTAAGTAGATAGATAGATAGATAGATAGATAGATAGATAGATAGATAGATATGAAGGGAGGATGGAGAGATAGATAGACAGACAGATATGGATAGATAGATATATAGACAGACAGATATGGAAGATAGATAGATAGATAGATAGATAGATAGATAGATAGATACCAGATCGTGGCTGGAGATGTGGCCCACCAGAATGTGGCCCATCTTCCTACCTGAGTAGCCCCCCACGGCCAGGAAAGGGAAGACTGGGGCCCCGTAGTCAGCCATGCAGCTGAGCCCCAGAGCTGTGATGTCCTTGAAGGAGAGCGGGGAGCTGTGGGTAGAGGAACACAGCCGTGGAGGTGAGGCCCACCTCTGGAGGAATGGACCCTCCATGGCCCCTTCCTTCCTTCTTTCCTTCTGGAGCAAGAGGAGCAGCCTCCAGCCCACCTCTGTCCCTCCAGAGCCCATTCCCATTCTGACTGAGGGGCCCTTGGGGCCTCAGGACCCCCCCCCTCCATGCTGCCCCCTCCTCTGCACTCACTTGATGCAGTAGAGGAAGTGGTCCCTCCAGTCGACGATGCTGGTCTGCCCCTTCAGCGTCTGAGTGGCGTTCATCTCCAGCAGTGTCCGGTTGTTCTGGAAGTACTGGAGCAAGCTGTTGACGGCGCAGTCGGTCAAGGACGGCTCCTGGGGGTTGAGCGGGGCGTAGCAGACATCCTTCAGTGAAACATTCCGGCCATGGGTCGCCGACCAGACCACGATGCCCTGCAGCCGCTGTTGCAGGTCCAGCAGGTCCAGCAGCACGTCCATGGAGAGCACTCCACTGAAGTTGCTCTGGCCCATGACCAGAGAGTTGTAGCTGTAGCCAGAGTGGATCTTGGCCGTCAGGAAGACCTGGTTGGTGCGGAAGAAGGGGCCAAAGTGCTCCTCGTAGAAGGCCTTCTCCTGCCGGGCCTGGCTGTCCGGGGCCGACCACAGCTCCACGGGGTTCGTGGTCATTTGGATGGAGGCCAGGCCACCAGAGAGCACTGCCACGGCCAGAGTGCAGATTAAGATGACCGTGCGTGGATAGGTGGCCACCAGCGTGCCCCAGCTGCTGAAGACCCTGGAAAGGAACCTGTCGGTGGCCCGGCCAATCCTCTGGGAGCAAGGGATCCTGGGCTTGGGTTCCTGTGGCCATCCTGGGCCCTTCGGCTTCTCCCACGGCCCTCCCTGGCTCTTTAACTTCCGCCGCGACGATGGGGAGCAGCACTGGCAGCTCAGGGCCACCACAAAGACCACAAAGAGGACCAGGAAGAGGAGGATGCAGAGGAAGAGGACTCCGCTCAGGTGCCCAACCTGGAACGGCGGTGCAGGAGGCCGTGGGGCTTCGATGACCGGGCAGGACTGGGCGCAGTCTTGGCAGGAGCACTTCTCGCCAGTGCTGTTGCCCACCGGCTCTCCGCAGCCCCAGACTGTGGCGTTGAAGGGCACGATGCCGCCCGCAATGGCCGGGGAACCCTGGGGCACCAGGCGGAAGTCGATGGCCAGTGGAGCCAGGCCATTGCTGACGTCACCCTGGTAGTCCAGCCAACGCTGTGTATTGCAGAGCGCCGCCCCGTACTTGCCGCACATAGCGCCGATGGCATAGCCACCCGTGGCTGGGATGCTCACGCCTTTGCAAGAGTCATAAGTGGCATCAGCAAAGGCCTGGTCATAGAAGCACTGGTACTCCAAGACGCCCAATGCTTGGCTACCATTGGGGAAAGTGTAGGGGTTGGTGCGGGTGACATTGGCGAAGCTGCTCTGGTTCGGGGAGCAGATGTTCTGGCAGTGGAGGTTGCCGAAGTTCTCAGCACAGGAGGGGCAGCGGGAGAGGATCACCCGAGAGATGCGGAGGCTGCTCTCAATGGCGGTCAGCTGGTCCTCGGAGCAGCAGGCGTAGGTGGAATCTGTGCCTGTGAAGAGGACTGGGCAGACGGTGCGCAGCCGCTGCAAGTGGGTCCCTGAGAGAAGCCGGGCCGGAGTGTTGGAGACACAGGGCACCGTGTTGTCCGGGAGCAGGCTCCCGTTGGCCTCCTTGTTATTGCCACAGTCACCATAGAAGGCGCAGTAGCCCTCGCTGTGGATCTGTGTGGGGGCGGCCGCCTGAGGATAGAAAGGGATAGAAGGAGGGAGAGAAGAAGGCCATCAAGGGAAGGACAAAGGGATAGTCAGCAGGCAGTGGGCAGAAGGGCTCTGGATAAGGATGAGGGAACCGCTCTGAGTTCAATCCCCCCTCCACACACACAGCTGTGCCTCCCAAACAGTCTAGAACAGGTATGGGTAAACCCAGGCCCAGGGGCCGGATTGGGCTTTTTTCTCAGGCCCACCACTCTCTCAACATCCTATCCTTTTCCTCCTCCTTCCTTCCTTCCTTCCTTCCTTCCTTCCTTCCTTCCTTCCTTCTCCTTCCTGCCTTCCTTCCTTCTCTCCTTCCTTCTTCTCTTTCCTTCCTCCTTCCCTCCTTTCTCTTTCCTTCCACCCTTTTATCCTTTTCATTCTCTCCTTCCTTCCTTCTTCCCTCCCTCTCTTCCATTTGTCCTTCCTTCCTTCCTTCCTTCCTTCCTTCCTTCCTTTCATCCATCCATCCATCCATCCATGCATCCATCCATCCATCCATCCATCCATCCATCCTTCCCTTTCACCCTTTTGTTCTTCACTCCTTTCATCCCTTTTGTCTTTCTTTCGTTCTCTATTTTCTTCCTTCTTACTTCGCTCCCTTCCCTCTCTTTCTCCTTCCATCCTTCCCTTCCTTCCTTCCTTCCTTCCTTCCTTCCTTCCTTCCCTTTTGTCTTTCTTCCCTTCTCTTTCCTTTATCCTTCTCTTCTTTCCATCCTTCTCTTCGTCTGTCTTCCTTCCTTCTCTTTTTCCTTCCATCCTTCCTTCAACTGTTTCTTCCTTCCTTCCCTTTTTACTTCCCTCTTTCCTCCCTCCTTCCCTCTCTCCCTATTTCTCCTTCCAACTTTCCCTTCCCCTTTCACCCTTCCTTCTCTTCCCTTCCTCCTTCCCTTCCTCCCTCCCTTTCTTCCTTCTGTTTCCTTCCTCCTTCCCTCCCTTCCATCCTTCCCTTTTGTCTTTCTTTCCTTCTCTTTCCTTTATCCTTCTCTTCTTTCCATCCTTCTCTTCGTCTGTCTTCCTTCCTTCTCTTTTTCCTTCCATCCTTCCTTCAACTGTTTCTTCCTTCCTTCCCTTTTTACTTCCTTCCCTCTTTCCTCCCTCCTTCCCTCTCTCCCTCTTTCTCCTTCCAACTTTCCCTTTCCCCTTTCACCCTTCCTTCTCTTTCCTTTCTCCTTCCCTTCCTTCCTTTCTCCCTTCTGTTTCCTTCCTCCTTTCCTTCCTTCTTCCCACCGTTTCATCCTTCCTTCCTTTTGTCTATCCTTCCTTCCCTCTTTCCTTCTCCTTCCTCTCTCCCCTTTCTCCTTCCTCCTCTCCTTCCTCCCTTCCTTCTCTTTTCTTCCTCCCTCCATCACTGGACAGCCAGCCCTCCTAGCAGGGAGTGCTAACATGAGGCCCCCAAGTTAGAAAGTTTGCCCAGACCTGGTCTAGAAGAAGGGCACTACCCAGTCAGGCTCAGCTGACCTATTTCCTCCCCAAGCTGAGGCTGCTCAGCGGGTCAGTTGGTCCAGGCTGGCCATAGTGCCAAGGAGGACATCCCCTTCCAGCAGCCACTTCCTCCCCTGGGCCTTCCTGAGATCAGCTGCCAGCAGAACCACAAAAGCCACAGCACACCACTGGACCCAAGGAGGAAGGGCACCTCAGAGGGAAGCTCATGCTGCCCAGCCTCCTCCTCCGACCCCCACTTACCCTAAGCCCCCCAGACTCACCAGTCCCTCTTGAGCCCGGACCAGCACCAAGGCCAGGAGGGTGGCACTCAGCATCCTGGCAGCTCTCTTGGGGCCAGCGGCCAGCGGCAGCTGTGGTCCGATGCGCCTGCAGAGGCCAAAGGACATGCCAGGGAGCCTGTCTTCAGCCCACCTGGTTTCCAGGTAAGCAGGAGCCCTGGTCCGACAGCCCAGAAACCAATCAGGTGCTGCCAGGAAGGTAAATAATTAACACGCCGGAGGGACTCTCCCGGTGAGCGCTCCTCAAGCCTTCCTTGGGGCAAGTGAGGCGCCCAAGTGCCTCTCCAGAGCCTGGCCTTGGGGCAGGATAGAGAAGGGAAGCCATGGCTGTCAATGCCATCCCTCTGAGGGCACAACCCTGATGCCTTTCTGGAAGTAAGAGACCCATTGGTGCACTTCTGCAGGTGGCCACCTCTTCCAAGGCCAGGGTTACTTCAACTCTCTTGAACTCCCCTTATATGGTTGCCTTAACTACATTATTTATTCATTTATTTGTTTACTGTATTTGTATACTGCTTTTCTCAGCCCGTAGGTGACTCAAGGTGGTTAACAGGGTAAAATTTGATGCTTACAATATCATAAATACAATTAAAAACTTAACATATAATAAAAATTAAACATATCAATAAAATATCAATTCATAGTGTCTCCTTGTTAAAAACGTTGTCCGGTCTCATTGTCATTGTTCCATTTTCATATGTCATTTACTCTGCATTTGGAAACGCTTGTTCAAAAAGCCAAGTCTTGACTTTTTTCCGGAACGTTAAAAGGAAGGTGGCTGATCTAATATCTATAGGGAGGGCGTTCCACAGCCAAGGGGCCACCACCGAGAAGGCTCTGTCCCTCATCTCCACCAAACATACTTGTGACGAAGGCGGTAATGATAGTAGGGCCTCCCCAGATGATCTTAGGTCCTGGATGGTTCATAAGGGGAGATGCGTTCGGACATGTAAGTTGGGCCAGAACCGTTTATAGCAGTGGTTCTCAGAAACCTTCCTAATGCCGTGACCCCTTAATACAGTCCCTCATGTTGTGGTGACCCCCAACCATAATATTGTTTTGTTGCTACTTCATAACAGTCATTTTACTACTGTTATAAATCATAATGTAAATATCTGATATGCAGGATGCATTTTCATTCACTGGACCAAACTGGGCACAAATACCCAATACACCCAAATGTGAATGCTAATGGGGTTGGGGGAGGATTGATTTTGTAATTTGGGAGTTGTAGTTGCTGGGATTTATAGTTCACTTATAATCAAAGAGCATTCTGAACTCCACCGGCGATGGATTTGAACCAAACTTGGCTCCCATGACCGATGGAAAACACTGGAAGGGTTTGATGGGCATTGACCTTGAGTTTGGGAGTTGTAGTTCACCTATATCCAGAGAGCACTGTGGACTCATGCAATGGTGGATCTGGACCAAACTTGGCATGAATACTCAATATGCCCAAATGTGAACACTGGTGGAGTCTGGGGAAAATAGATCTTGACATTTGGGAGTTGTAGTTGCTGGGATTTATAGTTCATTACAATCAAAGAACATTCTGAACTCCACCAACGATAGAATTGGCTCAAACTTCCCACATGGAATCCCCATGACCATCAGAAAATACTGTGTTTTCTTATGGTCTTTGGTGACCCCTTTGACACCCCCTTGTGACCCCCTCAGGGGTCCCGACCCCCAGGTTGAGAAACACTGGTTTATAGCCTAAAGCCAGCACTTTGGATTGTGCCCAGTAGCAAACTGGCAGCCAATGGAGCTGGTGCAACAGAGGAGTTGTACGCTTCCTGAGTGCTGCTCCTGTTAGCAATCTGGCTGCCGTTCGTTGGACTATTGAAGCTTCCGGACAGTCTTCAAAGGCAACCCCACATAGAGCGCGTTGCAGTAGTCTATACATAAGTCATTCGATGAAGCTCTTAAAACTTGTGCGCCAGCTGTGCCCGTACCTTGGGAAGACTGACTTGGCCACGGTGGTCCACGCTCTGGTTACATCCCGTATAGACTATTGCAATGCTCTCTACATGGGGTTGCCTTTGAAGACTGCCCGGAAGCTACAACTAGTCCAACGAGCGGCAGCCAGACTACTAACAGGAGTGGGGTACAGGGAGCATACTACTCCTCTGTTGCGTCAGCTCCACTGGCTGCCAATCAGTTTCCGAGCACAATTCAAAGTGCTGGTGTTGACCTATAAAGCCCTAAACGACTCTGGCCCAATTTATCTGTCTGAACGGATTCGCCCCTATGAACCATCAAGGTTCTTAAGATCTTCTGGAGGGGCCCTGCTCTCAGTCCCTCCTTTTTCGCAATCGCGATTGGTGGGGATGAGGGACAGGGCCTTCTTGGTGGGGGGCCCTTGGCTCTGGAACTCTCTCCCAATGGAGATTAGATCTGCCCCTTCCCTCCTCACTTTTAGAAAGCTGGTAAAAACATGGCTTTGGAATACTGCATTTGCAGAATGATGACTGAGTCAATAACTGCTGACTACACGGGCGGATGGCGATGAATTTATGATTTATTCTGATGAACTGGCCTTTTGTAAGTTGTATAACTGTATTTTAATGTATTTTTGTACTATTGTATTATGATGTTTACTGTGGTTTATCTTATTGTATTTTAATACTGGTAGCCAGATTTTGTCCATTTTCATGGTTTCCTCCTTTCTGTTGAAATTGTCCCCATGCTTGTGTATTTCAATGGCTTCTCTGTGTAGTCTGGCATGGTGGTTGTGAGAGTGGTCCAGCATTTCTGTGTTCTCAAATAAAATGCTGTGTCCAGGTTGGTTCACCAGGTGCTCTGCTATGGCTGATTTCAACAGAAAGGAGGAAACCATGAAACAGAACATGAAAATGAAGAGAAGGCTGAGAGGAGACATGATAGCCATATATAAATATGTGAGAGGAAGCCACAGGGAGGAGGAGAGAGCCACACCACAGAGATTAACAAAAAAAGAAAACACAAAACAGGCAAAAATCAACAGAAAGGAGGAAACCATGAAAATGAACATGAAAATGAAGAGAAGGCTGAGAGGAGACATGATAGCCATATATAAATATGTGAGAGGAAGCCACAGGGAGGAGAGAGCAAGCTTGTTTTCTGCTTCCTTGGAGACTAGGACGCGGAACAATGGCTTCAAACTACAAGAGAGGAGATTCCATCTGAACACGAGGAAGAACTTCCTGACTGTGAGAGCCGTTCAGCAGTGGAATTCTCTGCCCCGGAGTGTGGTGGAGGCTCCTTCTTTGGAAGCTTTTAAACAGAGGCTGGATGGCCATCTGTCAGGGGTGATTTGAATGCAATATTCCTGCTTCTTGGCAGGGGGTTGGACTGGATGGCCCATGAGGTCTCTTCCAACTCTTTATGATTCTATGATTCAAAATCTGGCTACCAGTATTAAAAAAAACTCTAAAATGACAACAGCAAAACAACAGAGAGGAAACAAAGACATCTAATCACCTCTCAACAAAAGATTGCTCCAGGTACTGCCAGACAATCAAATGCTAATCAAGGTGGTCAGTTGAAACATTCACACCTAGCTCCAGCAGACAAGAGTCCTTTGTCTCACCCTGGTCATTCCACAGATATATATAAACCACTTTTCCTAGTTCCAACAGACCTCACTACCTCTGAGGATGCTTGCCATAGATGAGGTTCTCAACCTGGGGTCCCCAGATGTTTTTGGCCTTCAACTCCCAGAAATCCTAACAGCTGGTAAACTGGCTGGGATTTCTGGGAGTTGTAGGCCCAAAACATCTGGGGACCCACAGGTTGAGAACCACTGCCATAGATGCAGGCGAAACGTCAGGAGAGAATGCCTCTAGACCATGGCCATATAGCCCGAAATAACCTACAACAACCCAGTGATTCCGGCCATGAAAGCCTTCGACAATACATAATATTCATGTTTTTCAAAATAATTTGTCAGATCTTCCAAAGGCCGTGTGGACAAACTTCGACATATCCAATATTTTCCTATGTGAATTCAAGAATATTATGTGTGTTACACTGTTGTAAATTGTCCCTATGTGTTTGTTTCTCACGCTTGTTTATTAAATGAGTTTGTTTGGTATTTTTCTCATTACTCCAATTGGTATTTGTGCTGAAGCTTATAGTAATAGGGCATTTGTGTATTAACATTGTATTTATAGATTTCTTTTTTTAAAAATAATCTTTATTATTTTTCCATTAAAAAAAAGAGCATACAGTGCCAAAAGAGAATAAAAAATAATAATAAAGAAAAGGAACAAGACTGAGTGGGGAAAGTATCAGGGTCAAAAGTGGGGTAACAGGATAGCAAGAGAGAGAGAGAGAGAGAGAGAGAGAGAGAAAAGGAAGTGTGTCCGGTTTCTTCCATCAGAATGCTCCTTTTAACAAATACTGTGTTTTCTTATGGTCTTTGGTGACCCCTCTGACACCCCTTGTGACCCCCTCAGGGGTCCCGACCCCCAGGTTGAGAAACACTGGTTTATAGCCTAAAGCCAGCACTTTGGATTGTGCCCAGTAGCAAACTGGCAGCCAATGGAGCTGGTGCAACAGAGGAGTTGTACGCTTCCTGAGCGCTGCTCCTGTTAGCAATCTGGCTGCCGTTCGTTGGACTATTTGAAGCTTCCGGACAGTCTTCAAAGGCAACCCCACATAGAGCGCGTTGCAGTAGTCTATACAGGATGTAACCAGAGGTGGCTGGAAGAGCTTTCGCACAGTTAAAGCTTGTGCGCCAGCTGCGCCCGTACCTTGGGAAGTCTGACTTGGCCACTGTGGTCCACGCTCTGGTTACATCCCGTATAGATTACTGCAATGCTCTCTACATGGGGTTGCATTTGAAGACTGCCCGGAAGCTGCAATTAGTCCAACGCTCAGCAGCCACTACTAACAGGAGTGGGGTACAGGGAGCATACTACTCCTCTGTTGCGTCAGCTCCACTGGCTGCCAATCAGTTTCCGAGCACAATTCAAAGTGCTGGTGTTGACCTATAAAGCCCTAAACGACTCCGGCCCAATTTACCTGTCCGAACGGATTCTCCCCTATGAACCATCAAGGTTATTAAGATCTTCTGGAGGGGCCCTGCTCTCGGTCCCTCCTCTTTCGCAATCGCGATTGGTGGGAACGAGGGACAGGGCCTTCTTGGTGGTGGCCCCTCGGCTCTGGAACTCCCTCCCAATGGAGATTAGATCTGCCCCTTCCCTCCTCACTTTTAGAAAGCTGGTAAAAACATGGCTTTGGAATACTGCATTTGCAGAATGATGACTGAGTCAATAACTGCTGACCACACGGGCGGATGGCGATGAATTTATGATTTATTCTGATGAACTGACCTTTTGTAAGTTGTATAACTGTATTTTAATGTATTTTTGTACTATTGTATTATGATGTTTACTGTGGTTTATCTTATTGTATTTTAATACTGGTAGCCAGATTTTGTTCATTTTCATGGTTTCCTCCTTTCTGTTGAAATTGTCCACATGCTTGTGGATTTCAATGGCTTCTCTGTGTAGTCTGTCATGGTGGTTGTGAGAGTGGTCCAGCATTTCTGTGTTCTCAAATAATATGCTGTGTCCAGGTTGGTTCATCAGGTGCTCTGCTATGGCTGTTGTAAAAAAGGAGCTGGACATGTTTAGCCTGAAAAAGAGAAGGCTGAGAGGGGATATGATAGCCATGTATAAATATGTGAGAGGAAGCCACAGGGAGGAGGGAGCAAGTTTTCTGCTTCCTTGGAGACTAGGACGCGGAACAATGGCTTCAAACTACAAGAGAGGAGATTCCATCTGAACATGAGGAAGAACTTCCTGACTGTGAGAGCCGTTCAGCAGTGGAATTCTCTGCCCCGGAGTGTGGTGGAAGCTCCTTCTTTGGAAGCTTTTAAACAGAGGCTGGATGGCCATCTGTCAGGGGTGATTTGAATGCAAATTCCTGCTTCTTGGCAGGGGGTTGGACTGGATGGCCCATGAGGTCTCTTCCAACTCTTTGATTCAATGATTCAATGAAAATGAACAAAATCTGGCTACCAGTATTAAAAAACTCTAAAATTACAACAGCACAACAACAGAGAGGAAACAAACAAGGACATCTAATCACCTCTCAACAAAAGTTTGCTCCAGGCACTGTCAGGCCATTATATGCTAATCAAGGTGGTCAGTTGAAACATTCACACCTAGCTCCAGCAGACAAGAGTCCTTTGTCCCACCCTGGTCATTCCACAGATATATAAGCCCTTTTTCCTAGTTCCAACAGACCTCACTACCTCTGAGAATGCTTGCCATAGATCAGTGGTTCTCAACCTGGGGTCCCCAGATGTTTTTGGCCTTCAACTCCCAGAAATCCTAACAGCTGGTAAACTGGCTGGGATTTCTGGGAGTTGTAGGCCCAAAACATCTGGGGACCCACAGGTTGAGAACCACTGCCATAGATGCAGGCGAAACGTCGGGAGAGAATGCCTCTAGACCATGGCCATATAGCCTGAAAAAACCTACAACAACCCAGTGATTCCGGCCATGAAAGCCTTCGACAATACATAATATTCATGTTTTTCAAAATAATTTGTCAGATCTTCCAAAGGCCGTGTGGACAAACTTCGACATATCCAATATTTTCCTATGTGAATTCAAGAATATTATGTGTGTTACACTGTTGTAAATTGTCCCTATGTGTTTGTTTCTCACGCTTGTTTATTACATGAGTTTGTTTGGTATTTTTCTCATTACTCCAATTGGTATTTGTGCTGAAGCTTATAGTAATAGGGCATTTGTGTATTAACATTGTATTTATAGATTTCTTTTTTTAAAAATAATCTTTATTATTTTTCCATTAAAAAAAAGAGCATACAGTGCCAAAAGAGAATAAAAAATAATAATAAAGAAAAAGAACAAGACTGAGCGGGGAAAGTATCAGGGTCAAAAGTGGGGTAACAGGATAGCAAGAGAGAGAGAGAGAGAGAGAGAGAGAAAGAAAAAAAAAGGAAGTGTGTCCGGTTTCTTCCGTCAGAATGCTCCTTTTAACCAAATATCCTACTCCGCTCGCTTCCAGTGGATACTTGGGTTATACTGAGTGTGTGGTGAAGAAGCAGAGTTAAGGAAAGTACACAGTGAGGGTGGGGTTTGTTAATTGTGATTATGGGTTGACTTCCTGGTACTTACTTCCTTACTTAGGCGATCCCTCGTTGGACGAGTAAGATGGTCTTCCATTATGGATTTCCTTGTGGGTCCGTATGTGGCTGTGGAGCCCTATTCTTGCTCTGCATCTTCTTCCGCAGTGAGGGCATTGGTTTTTTTTCCTTTTTTCACCTCCGTGCTCCCCTCCACCCGTTACAAGCCACATTTCTTACATTTCATCAGTCCAAAATTTCATTTCTTCTTGTGACGGTAATTTTCCTTCCTTATTTTTTAATCCATTTACCACAAATCTTCCCCATACAGCATCAAAATCACTTTGTTTCCATATACCTTTTTTAACCTTTAATATACATGTCAATTTATCGTTTATTGCTATTTTCCATGCTTCTTTATACCACTCCTCTATTTGTATATTCATTTCTTTTTTCCAATTCCTTGCTATGAGCAGTCTTGCTATAGTTAGTAAGTTTGTTATCGCTTCTTTATCCTCCTTTTTCAATTGCTTATTGGTATATAATGATAGTAAGGCTATACTAGGACTTTTGTCTATTTTCATATTCATTATAATTTCTATTTCTCTAAATACTTTCTCCCAAAAATTATTTACATATTTACATTGCCACCACATATGTATATATGTTCCTGGTTCTTGACACCCTCTCCAGCAATTTATTGAATTATTCTTATTCATGTATGCTATTCTTACTGGTGTTAAGTACCACTTCCATACTAGCTTATAATAATTTTCTTTAACTCGTATCGATAAATTTTTTAAATGTCTTTGTCCCCATAACTGTTGCCACTCTATTTCACTTATTTTTATCCCTAAATCCTCTTCCCAAATCTCCTTAAGGGTACACTTTTTTATTTTTCCATCCATATTTCCATTCCTGTAATCGTCACATTCATTGCACTGATTAACCAAATGCCTGTTCGAACATCCAAGTTTTTAATCTCCTTCGGAACACCATTAGCGAGGGGGCTGATCTTACCTCCATGGGAAGGGCGTTCCACAGCCGAGGGGCCACCACAGAAAAGGCCCTGTCTCTCGTCCCCGCCAGCCGCACCTGTGAAGCAGGCGGGATAGAGAGCAGGGCCTCCCCAGAAGATCTTAGGGTCCTGGCGGGCTGATAGGCAGAGATACGTTCGGATAGGTAACTTGGGCCAGAACCGTAATAGGTCCCTTCCTGTTCTCCACACTTCCAGCATTTTGTATTTGCCTTTTTGTTAAATTTTCCTAATCTGTGTGGGGTTAGGTACCATCTATGGGCCATCTTAATCCAATTTTCTTTGAGTTCCATTGCCTTTGAATATTTTAATTTCTTATTCCATATCTCTTCCCATTCTTCCTTTCTTATCTCTCTTCCTAGGTTATCCTTCCATTTTTTCATATAAATTTTCCCCTCTTCTTTGTCTCCCGATTTTTCTAGGAGCTTTTTATATATTTTTGAGATTAATTTACTTTCCGATTGCATTATTTTGTCCCAGAAATTTGTTCCCTCTTCGAATCCTTTTTCTTTATCTATCTTGAAATGTTCTTTGATTTGTTCGTATTGGTACCAGGAAATTTGGTTGTTTAATTCTTTTAATTCTTGTTGACTTTTCATCTTAAATTCTCCTCCTTCTTTTTTTATTATATCTTTGTATTTGGGCCAGTCGTTCCATTCTGTTATTCTTCTTTGTGAAGCTTCGAGCGGGGATAGCCATGTTGGTGTTTTTTTTATAGAAGTTTTCTTTATATCTGTTCCAGATTTTAATCAAGGAGGATTGTATTTATAGATTTCTGTGTAGTTAGAGGTCCTAATCTCTGGCCAGGAAGCCCCAGAAGGGCAACTGAGGTAGGGGCAATGCAGGTGTGAGACGTGCTGCAAAGGAAGACAGAACAGGAGGGCCTGGAGCAGCCTGCCTCGTGCCCTGGGCACACAGGGCCAACTTCAGCGTCACCAGGACCCACATCCCACCCAGGCGGGGCCCTTATCTGCCTTCTTCAAGGTTTACAGCCCCAGCCTGGCCTTGACACCCAGTGATAAGGCCACCGCTGGGCCAGAGTCCGGCTGCCATTACCGGAGCTGAAAACAGCCTGGCGTGGAGCATGCACTTGGAAGACCCATTGCATCGTCACTGGGACCTTGCAAAGTCCCACCTCCACCCCTGCCATGGTGGAGCCCCATTCTGCGAGCATCGAGGACAAAGGGCCTTGCGGGGAATTGAGATGTGGTGGAGCCAAGGCGTTTGTCTGGCAGCCCAAAAGCAGAGAGCAAAGGGCAGGTCGGGTGGGGCCCAATCGGCACAAAGGCCAAACCAGGGCACGAAACGACAACAGTATCATAGAATCATAGAATCAGAGTTGGAAGAGACCTCATGGGCCACCCAGTCCAACCCCATTCTGCCAAAAAGCAGGAATATTGCATTCAAATCACCCCTGACAGATGGCCATCCAGCCTCTGTTTAAAAGCTTCCAAAGAAGGAGCCTCCACCACACTCCGGGGCAGAGAGTTCCACTGCTGAATGGCTCTCACAGTCAGAAAGTTCTTCCTCATGTTCAGATGGAATCTCCTCTCTTGTAGTTTGAAGCCATTGTTCCGCGTCCTAGTCTCCAAGGAAGCAGAAAACAAGCTTGCTCCCTCCTCCCTGTGGCTTCCTCTCACATATTTATACATGGCTATCATCTCCTCTCAGCCTTCTCTTCTTCAGGCTAAACATGCCCAGCTCTTTAAGCCGCTCCTCATAGGGCTTGTTCTCCAGACCCTTGATCATTTTAGTCGCCCTCCTCTGGACACATTCCAGCTTGTCAATATCTCTCTTGAATTGTGGTGCCCAGAATTGGACACAATATTCCAGGTGTGGTCTAACCAAGGCAGAATAGAGGGATAGCATGACTTTTCTAGATCTAGACACTATGCTCCTATTGATGCAGGCCAAAATCCCATTGGCTTTTTTTGCCGCCACATCACATTGTTGGCTCATGTTTAACTTGTTGTCCACAAGGACTCCAAGATCTTTTTCACACGTACTGCTCTCGAGCCAGGCATTGTCCCCCATTCTGTATCTTTGCATTTCGTTTTTCCTGCCAAAGTGGAGTATCTTGCATTTGTCCCTGTTGAACTTCATTGTGTTAGTTTTGGCCCATCTCTCTAATCTGTCAAGATCGTTTTGAATCCTGCTCCTGTCCTCTGGAGTATTGGCTATCCCTCCCAATTTGGTGTCGTCTGCAAACTTGATGATCCTGCCTTCTAACCCTTCGTCTAAGTCATTAATAAAGATGTTGAACAGGACCGGGCCCACAACGGAACACTGCGGCACTCTGTAGGGGGAGATGCAGGAGGGATGGTAGTGAGGTCTGTTGGAACTAGGAAAAAGGGGTTTATATATCTGTGGAATGACCAGGGTGGGACAAAGGACTCTTGTCTGCTGGAGCTAGGTGTGAATGTTTCAGCTGACCACCTTGATTAGCATGTAATGGGTCACACCGTTTACAGAAAACCCCCACACACAGATAGATATCTACATAAAAACTCCAACCATCACCCAAGTCAAAAAAGTAGCACCATTAAAGCCTTGGCAGACTGCACAAAAAGAATCTGCGAACCCCACCTCCTTCAAGATGAACTGAACCACCTAAACTGGGCTCTACAGGCCAATGGCGACTCCACCTCAGACATCAGAAGAGCTGCAAGACAACCGAGAAGAAGCCACGAGAATAAAGATGAAGATCCACCCAGAGAAAAGTGTTCTTGCCATACATCAAGGGAACCACTGACCGCATAGGGAAGCTGATGAGGAAACACAACATACAAACTATCTACAGACCCACCAAGAAAATCCAACAAATGCTACGTTCAGCAAAGGACAAGAGGGATCCTCTCACTTCTGCAGGAGTCTACCGTGTACCATGCAGCTGTGGACAAGTCTACAGAGGGACCACCAAATGCAGCAGCATTGCCCAAACACGAATCAAGGAACATGAAAGGCACTGCAGACTACTTCAACCAGAGAAGTCAGCCAGAGCAGAGCACCTGATGAACCAAACTGGACACAACATATTATTTGAGAACACAGAAATGCTGGACCACTCTCACAACCACCATGTCAGACTACACAGAGAAGCCATTGAAATCCACAAGCATGTGGACAATTTCAACAGAAAGGAGGAAACCATGAAAATGAACAAAATCTGGCTACCAGTATTAAAAAAACTCTAAAATTACAACAGCACAACAACAGAGAGGAAACAAACAAGGACATCTAATCACCTCTCAACAAAAGTTTGTTCTAGGCACTGTCAGGCCATTATATGCTAATCAAGGTGGTCAGTTGAAACATTCACACCTAGCTCCAGCAGACAAGAGTCCTTTGTCTCACTCTGGTTATTCCACAGATATATAAAGCCTTTTTCCTAGTTCCAACAGACCTCACTACCTCTGAGGATGCTTGCCATAGATGCAGGCAAAACATCAGGAGAGAATGCCTCTAGACCATGGCCATATAGCCTGAAAAAACCTACAACAACCCAGTGATTCCGGTCATGAAAGCCTTCGACAATACACAGTTGGCCATGGGGGTTCTGTGTGGGAAGTTTGGCCCAATTCTATTATTGCTGGGGTTCAGAATGCTCTTTGATTGTAGGTAAATTATAAATCCCAGCAACTACAACTCCCAAATGTCAAGGTCTATCTTCTCCAAACACCACCTGTGTCCACATTTGGGCATTTTGAGTATTCGTGCCAAGTTTGGTCCAGATCCATCATTGTTTGTGTCTACAGTGCTCTCTGGATGTAGGTGAACGACGACTACAAAACTTACGGTCAAGGCCCACCAAACCCTTCCAGTATTTTCTTAAGTCATGGGAGTTGTGTGTGCCAAGTTTGGTTCAATTCCATCATTAGTGGAGTTCAGAATGCTCTTTAATTGTAGGTGAACGATAAAACTCCGCAACTACAGCTCCCGAATGACAAAATCAATCCCCCCAACCCCACCAGTATTCAAATGTGGGTGTATTGGGTATTTGTGCCAAATTTGATCCAGTGAATAAAATACATCCTGCATATCAGATATTTACATTACACAGTTCTTGTGGGTTTTTTCAGGCTATATGGCCATGTTCTAGAGGCATTTCTCCTGACGTTTCGCCTGCATCTATGGCAAGCTTCCTCACAGACCTCACCTCTGAGGATGCTTGCCATAGATGCAGGCGAAACGTCAGGAGAAATGCCTCTAGAACATGGCCATATAGCCCGAAAAAACCCACAAGAACTGAGTGATTCCAGCCATGAAAGCCTTCGACAATACATATTTACATTACAATTCATAACAGTAACACAATTAGAGTTTTGAAGTAGCAACAAAAACAATTTTATGGTTGGGGCCACCACAACATGAGGAACTGTATTGAGGGGTCGTGGCATTAGGAAGGTTGAGGAAACACTGTGCTAGAAGCCTTTGTTTGCAAAATGCCAATGCTTAGAAAGTTGCTACAGTTAGGTGAATGCTCTCTGTGTCTTCAAGGATCAATCTATAAGCTAGTACTGCACTCCCTAAATTTCTCATGCACTTGAAAGTGAAACAGAGCAACTAGATAAGGCCGACCCGCAGATGTTATGACCAGGGCCAGAGGCACAAACAGTGCCATTGTTAAGACACCTTTAGCTGTTAGAGAGACAGGGCCAAGAAGAATCAGCTAGCTGAGACCAATTAAGTCAGTGTTTCTCAACCTTCCAAATGCTGCAACCCCTAAATAGAGTTGTGGTGGTGACCCTGAACCATAAAATTATATTCATGCTACATTCATAACTCTAATTTTGCTACTGCTATGAAACGTAGTGTAAATATCTGATACATTGGATGCATTTTCATTCACCAACGATGGAATGGAACCAAACCTGGCACACAGAACTCTCATGACCAAGAGAAAATACTGGAAGGACATTGACCTTGAGTTTGGGAGTTGTAGTTCACCTATATCCAGAGAGCACTGTGGATTCAAATAGTGATGGATCTGGACCAATCTTGGCACAAATACTCAATATGCCAAAATGTAAACACCAGTGGAGTTTGGGGGGAAATAGACATTGACATTTTGGAGCTGTAGTTGCTGGAATGTATAGTTCACCTATAATCAAAGAGAATTCTGAAATCCACTAGAGAAAATTGGGCCAAACCTCCTACACAGAACCCCCTTGATCAACAGAAAATACAGTGTTTTCTGATTTTGGGGAATTTGGGGGAAATAGACCTTGATATTTGGGAGTTATAGTTGCTGGGATTTATAGTACACCTATAATCAAAGAGCATTCTGAACCCCACCAAGAGAAATGTGCCAAACTTCCCACACAGAACTCCCATACCTTGAAGGAACTCGCTGGCATGAGCCTTCCTCCAGCCTTGCCCGCACATGCGCACCATGCTGTCATATGCTGAACACCTCGGCTCTCCTTTCCTCGCTTCGAGTCTCAGAAACAGCCCCCCCCCCCTTAGCTTAGAGGCTGGCCAATCACAGCGGAGGAGGGCCTTTGGTGGGAGGATTCACCATCTCTGAGGATGCTTGCCATAGATGCAGGCGAAACGTCAGGAGAGAATGCCTCGAGAACATGGCCATATAGCCCGGAAAAACCCACAAGAACCTCACTACCTCTGAGGATGCTTGCCATAGATGCAGGCGAAACGTCAGGAGAGAACGCCTCAAGAACATGGCCATATAGCCTGGAAAAACCCACAAGAACCTAGATTCACCATCTGCTTCCAAAAAGGAAGAGGACAGGCAGAGAGATCTTCAGCCTTCTCTGGCAAAGGGACGCCTGAGACCATCAGAAATATAGGTTTTCTTTTTTCCCCAAATTTTAAATAATTTTAATAAGACTAAAGTGATTCTTATTCTCATAAATCTCATCTGAACTCTATTAAATATTCTGGGTAGATCTGGTTGCATCAAAGATAACAAAAATCTTTGGGTTGTAAATATTATCCACACAGCCGTCATATAAATTAATAAGGGTCCCATCTTTTGAAGGTGGTCTCACATATTTAGCCTGCCGAAGAATGTAGTCTCCAGTCAATACACGAGCAAGAAACATCATTTTATGCTTTGTAAAGGCCAAAGCTAGTGTCGTCCTGAGGAGAGCGAGTAGGACAAAGTCTATTAGTGTTAGTTTGCCTCAGTGAGGGAACTCCTCATTCTGTGTGAGGTAAACCTCTGAGTGAGAGAAGCCTCGTGTGAAGAAATATAGGTTTTCTGATGGTCTTTGGCAACCCCTCTTTTTTTTTTGGTCGTGTCAGGAGAGACTTGAGAAACTGCAAGTCGCTTCCGGTGTGAGAGAATTGGCCATTGCCCAGGGGACACCCAGATGTTGTGATGTTTTAACATCCTTGTGGGAGGCTTCTTATCCGCTCTCCCCGGATTTGAACCTGCGACCTCTCTGAAACCCCCTCACGACCTCTCCAGGGGCCGAAGAGCCAGCGTTGTCCGTAGACACCTCCAAGGTCATGTGGCCGGCATGACTCCATGGAGCGCCGTTACCTTCCCGCCGGAGCGGTACCTATTGATCTACTCACATTTGCATGTTTTCGAACTGCTAGGTTGGCAGAAGCTAGGGCTGACAGCGGAAGCTCACGCCGCTCCCCGAATCGAACCTGCGACCTTTCGATCAACAAGCTCAGCGGAAGCTCACGCCGCTCCCCGGAATCGAACCTGCGACCTTTCGATCAACAAGCTCAGCAGCTCAGTGCTTTAACCCACTGCGCCAACGGGGGCTCCTTGATTACTGTACAGCAATGAAAATGTGCCTTTAACTTTCAATAAAAGTGATAAATAAATATGCTTGTACCAAATTTTGGGTGCGACAAAACCTTTTGATTGCATTTCTGTGTTTTATCATGATTGCTATGACCCGCAATAAACAACTTCTGCAGTTGGAGATTTAATTTTGTGGTGTCCTTCCTTTCATATTGCTCTTCAGCAGAGGGGGACTCCGGCCTTCAATGGGATTGTAGGAGGACCCCTTCACCCCTTCAGCAGGAGACTTCTCAATGGGCATCCTCGGACACAAGGCATGGCTTGCAGAAAACAGGCACAAGGGTAGAAGGGAGGACCGGGGGCTCAGTCCCTCCATGTGGCCATTTTGCCAGGTGCAGGCTGAAAGAGGGCTCCTCCCCACAATCCCCAAGCATCTTGGGCACTGAATGGAGAGCCAGGAAGGCACTCTCCCCCCACACCAGGCAGCAAATACAAGTAGTAGCCAAACACCATGAACCAGGAAGAAGTCTTGTTAATGCAGCGAAGTCCCTGGTGCTCAAAGGCCTTGGAAGGATAGACAATGCTGCTGCTGCTTCAGTCTCTCTCTGAGGCAAAAGAGGCCCAGTCCAGGCTGACTGTTTGTGGGCAGTTGAGGAGGGCGTCACAGTCCTTCCTCCCATAAGCTACGTCCCTTGCCCCACAGTCCTGGTCATCAAGGCAGGGAATTTAAGAGCCCGAAGGAGTTGCCTTGGACTTGGTGGCTGGCGTCCTCGGCCTCCGCTTCTTGAAACTGAAGCTGCGCAGGGGGTTCTTCTGGCCCTGAAGGGAGGAAGGGGGAGATATGGTTGATGTTGCAGCCTCAAGGAGCAACTAATCTGCAAATGCACTATCAAGTGAAACGACTAAAACACTTTTGGGTCCACTAAAATTGCTTTTTTCCTCTTCTTTGGGGAATGGCAGCACACAAGACTTAATCCCCAAAGCTTTCCATAACTAAAGGTGACACACAGTGCAGACGCAGAAGGAACGTCCACTTGGAGAGTCCTTGGGACCAATCCCCAGAATATCATCACTACAGAAGCACTGCTTTGTCAGAAATATTGGATAATTGGGTATTTTTCATTACAAAAGGGTGAATCAAACACTGAAAGAGTGAGTAGGTCAAAGCCTGTTAAGAGTTAGTAGGCCAAAGCTAGTGTCGTACTGAGGAGAGTGAGTAGGCCAAAGCCTTATTAGTGTTAAGTTTATTTATTTATTTATTATTTATTTACTTTATTTGTATACCGCAGTTTCTCAGCCCGTAGGCGACTCAACGCAGTTAACAACAGCAGGAGCAAAAATTCAATGCTAGCATCATACAAACCATTTAAAAACAATTAACACAATAATACACTAAGTAATTACACATCAGTAAACAACTCAATAGCATCTCATAACTAGAATCATGATCCAGCTCGTCATCCGTAGTTCCGTTTTCCTATATTCATTGCACTGCCTATCCAAACGCCTGCTCAAATAACCAGGTTTTCACTTTTCTCCGAAATACCATTAATGAGGGGGCCGATCTAATGTCCGTAGGAAGGGCGTTCCACAGCCGAGGGGCCACCACTGAGAAGGCCCTGTCCCTTGTCCCCGCCAAACGTGCCTGCGTTGCAGGCGGGATCGAGAGCAAGGCCTCCCCAGAAGATCTTAAAAAGCCTCGTGTGAGAAAGCTCCAGTGTGAAGGCTGCTGCATGTAAAGCTACTATGTATTTGTTTATTTGTGTTGTGGAAACCTTGCTCTTGTAAATAGTGCAACCATATTATTTTACTACAAAGAAATTTACGATATTTCTACCCAACCTTTCTCGAACCCAAAGGTGACTCAAGACGTCTTTACAACATAGGCAGCTAATCGATGCCATTAAAAAAGGGGTCCTCAAACTAAGGCCCGGGGGCCGGATACAGCCCTCCAAGGTCATTTACCTGGCCCTCACTCAGGGTCAACCTAAGTCTGAAAAGACTTGAAAGCACACAACAACAACAACAATCCTATCTCATCAGCCAAAAGCAGGCCCACACTTCCCATTGAAATACTAATAAGTTTATATTTGTTGAAATTGTTCTTCATTTCAATTATTGTATTGTTTTTAAGTGTTTTTTGCACTACAAATAAGATATGTGCTTTTGTGATTTTTGAAGATTGGGACTCTGCATCTTTGCCCCCTAAGCTCTTAATTCTTTACAGCCACATCACACGGCACTTCACGCGCTGCTTGTTAATGATGCTCAACTTTAGTATCCTGTTTATTTTTTGATACTCTGCTCTATGTAGGGTAGATTTTCCTAACACAAGCAAGAAACCAACCTTGTTGCTGCGCGGGGGGATCCGCTTCTGCCGCTGGTGCTTCCTCAGGAACGGCCGGGCAACAGACCGGAGGGTGGGGGGCACTGTGGGAGGGAGGGAGGAAGGCAGTTGTCGGACAGCATGGAAGCAAGAGGGGGCTCGACCCCCCACCCCACGTCCCACTTCAAAAACTATTGCCAATTGGATCTTCCATTGGCTTCCTCCTCACTCCCGGCCAGTCCATGGTGATTTCCTAGAGAAGTGACCCACT
Source organism: Anolis sagrei ordinatus (assembly GCF_025583915.1). Classification (NCBI taxonomy): domain Eukaryota; kingdom Metazoa; phylum Chordata; class Lepidosauria; order Squamata; family Anolidae; genus Anolis; species Anolis sagrei. Next base: position 21,536,501 of record NW_026847882.1, on the reverse strand, counting down.
CTCCTTCAGCTGAAGGGATGTGGTGGGGCTCCCTGGGCAAAAGGCCCAATGAGGGGTTGGGAGACTGGAAGTGAGGAGCAGGAGGGGAAGAAGGAGAGTGCCGCCCCCTCCATCCAATGCCCTTCTGCCCAGGGGAAACTCTCCCTCACCCCCTTGGCCTCCCTTGCAACTCACCCAGGTATTCCGGTACATTGCGCAGGTGGGGCTTGACCACAGCCGGGTGAAGGGGCTTGTCATGGCGGAGCAGGTCCAAATCCCGGGGATTGTCCTCAAAGTAGGTCTGGGGGTGGGGGAAAGAAGGGGCAGTGAGCAGGAGCCAAGCATCACCCCACAGAAGCCAATGGAGAAGGGGCCTCCTCCTCTCCCCAATGCAAACCCCAGGAGGATACCTTCAGCTTCTCAGAGTTGAGCAGCTCCTCCTTGATCTCCCGAAGACGGGCTTCTTTGATGGCTTGCTTGGTGACTGAGCGCATGGCATCCTGGGAGGAAAGGGGTCAAATCGAGAGATATTTGGGGGGTGTAACCCATATCGACTACTCCCCAAAGCAGAACTGATCCTAAGCTGGCCAGGAATATATGTACATTTATTATTATTATTATTAGGTTCTTGTAGGTTTTTTCAGGCTATAGGGCCATGTTCTAGAGACATTTCTCCTGACGTTTCGCCTGCATCTATGGCAAGCATCCTCAGAGGCATTGAGGTCTGTTGGAAATAGGAAAATGGGCTTATATATCTGTGGAATGACTGGGGTGGGGCAAGGAGCTCTCTGCTGAAGCTAGGTGTGAATGTTTCAGCTGATCACCTTCATTAGCATTTGAAGGCCTGACTGAGCCTGGGAAAATGTTCTGTTGAGAGGTGTTAAGATGTGCCTGGTTGACACGCGCCTGCAACGCAGGTGGGATCGCGAGCAGGGCCTCTCCAGATGAACCAAGAGAACGCGTGGGTTCATATACGGAGATGCGGTCACGCAGGTAGGCGGGTCCCAAACTGTTTAGGGCTTTGTAAGTAAGCACCTGCACCTTGAATTGGGACCGGAAAAATGAACGGCAGCCAATGGAGCTCCTTAAACAGGAGGGTTGACCTCTCTCTGTAAGGAGCACCAGTTAACAACCTGGCCGCCGCCCGTTGGACCAGTTGGAATTTCCGAGCCGTTTTCAAGGGCAGCCCCACGTAGAGCGCATTACAGTAGTCCAATCTAGAGGTGACCAAGGCATTTGCCTCCCACTTCAAGCCATAAGAAGAGGTGGGTAAGAAATAAAATGATGATGATGATGACGGCGATGATGACTATGTTGGGATGCCCTGGTCGTTGGCCGCCATTTGCACACAGGGGATTTTGCAGCTGGGACATCCAATTGAGCTTCCCTGGTGCTGCAAGGAGCAGAGCCTCAAAAGGAGTCTGGCCCTTGTTCTCTTTCCGCCAGAGACAAATGAGTGCAAAGGCCTCGCCAGTTCAAGACACTCATAGTACCATGGAATCATAGAATCATAGAGTTGGAAGAGACCTCACGGGACATCCAGTCCAACCACCTGCCAAGAAGCAGGAAATTGCATTCAAAGCACCCCTGACAGATGGTCATCCAGCCTCTGTTTAAAAGCTTCCAAAGAAGGAGCCTCCACCACACCCCGGGGCAGAGAGTTCCACTGCTGAACGGCTCTCACAGTCAGATACTAGATTGCATAGCAGGCAAGAGTTTACAAAGCAAACAGACATAACCTGTGACTTTCCAAAGCCTCCAAAGAAGGAGCCTCCACCACACTCCGAGGCAGAGAGTTCCACTGCTGAATGGCTCTCACAGTCAGGAAGTTCTTCCTAATGTTCAGATGGAATCTCCTCTTGTAGTTTGAAGCCATTGTTCCGCGTCCTAGTCTCCAGGGCAGCAGTAAACAAGCTTGCTCCCTCCTCCCTATGACTTCCTCTCACATATTTATACATGGCTATCATGTCTCCTCTCAGCCTTCTCTTCTTCAGGCTAAACATGCCCAGCTCTTTAAGCCGCTCCTCATAGGGCTTGTTCTCCAGACCCTTGATCATTTTAGTCGCCCTCCTCTGGACACATTCCAGCATGTCAATATCTCTCTTCAATTGTGGTGCCAAGAATTGGACACAATATTCCAGGTGTGGTCTAACCAAGGAAGAATAGAGCATGGGGAGCATGACTTCCCTGGATCTAGACACTATAGTGTCTAGACACCCAGCCCTTCCCGTCAGCTCTCTTCCAGGGCAGGCAGAAAATAATAATAATAATAATAATAATACTTTATTTGTACCCCGCTACCATCTCTCAAGGGACTCGGTGCGGCTTACATGAGACCGAGCCCTAAAACAACAATAACAATAACACAAGGAGGAGAGGCTTGTAGTTACAGGAGACTCCTCCGAGCAAAGCCACTCGCTCACCTTGCAGCGGTAGCGGAAGCCCTCCACCTCATCCATCCGGAACTGGTAAGGCCGCAAGGGGGTTTCGCTGCTGTCTGGAGGGAGAAAGGAGCAGCTCTGGTGAAAAGGGCTACTGTGGAGAGGCACATTGAGGCCATCTCTGAACTGGCCTCCATTTAGAAAGAAATGAGGAGGGGAGAGAGAGAGAATGGGAGGCACCTAAAACCCAAGACTCCCCCAGACTCGTCCTCTCACCCCTGTCCAGCTAGGCCACGCTCCCTGATCCCAGCCAGAACTCCCTCCCTCCGCCCTCAAAGCATTACAGAGTTGGGAGAGAAGGCACAATCAAAGCACTCCCGACAGATAGCCATACATGGCATCTCCTTAAAAACCACCAGAGAAGGAGACTCACGCACCTCCCGTCAGCGCAGACTCAATGTTGGCCAGCAGCGGGTACTCAGCTGGAGAGACAAAGGTCAGAACGGTACCCGGATTGTCCACACGGGCCGTCCTGCAGGAAAGGGGGGGGGGAGAGAGAGGCAGGGAAAAAGTGTTGGGCAAGTGGGCTTATTAACAAAAGACCCTCCCCATAAATGCACAGCAAAGTGACTTATCGGCAGCCACGTGACCCAGACTCACTGGGAGAACAGGTCTCAGTGTTAGTAGGTCTCACAGTGTGAGGTAGACCTTAGTGTGGGAGAAGCTTCCAGAGGAGGCTTTTCTTTATAGCAGAATAATATGGTTGCACTATTTATAAGAACAAATAAAATTCAACCTTCACACTGGAGCTTCACACACAAGGTCTTTTCATACCGAGGCCTATCTCACACTGTGAGGCCTACTAACACTGAGACCTATTCTCCCACTGAGGAATTCTCTCACACAATGCTTCTCTCAGACTAAGACCTACCTCACACTGTGAGGCCCACTAACACTGAGACCTATTCTCCTACTGAGGAATTATCTCACACATGCTTCTCTCAGACTAAAGCCTACCTCACATTGTGAGGACTACTAACACTGAGACCTATTCTCCCACTGAGGCGTTCTCTCACATACTGTGAGGCCTTCTCTCTCTGTGAGGCCTTCTCTCACATACTGTGAGGCCTTCTCACAGACTAAGGCCTTTCTCCCACTGAGGTTTATCTCAGACTGACTGCTACTAAGCTACAGGGACGCATGCTTATATAGGACTGCAGCTTTTGCTGAGTCATTGCATCCATTTAGCCCTTTCAGTGTGACACACAAATACCTAGTTAATTTTTAATATTTCTGCCAAAAAGCACCTCAGGAAGTAGCCTCCAGAGCACCCCCATCCCCTCCAACAGAAAGGGCTGCGATGAGGCACCATCATCCTGGAAATTGGCCAAGCAATCCAAAGACCCCAAAATGCCTTAAATAACCTTTACAGTTTCTACAAATAAGTTGAAAAAAATGTTTTTCCAGAGTAGCTCCAGAGGAAATTCATATAAACTACACAGATGACAGAACCCTCCTCCTCCTCTGGAGCTTCTTCAAGGCAAGCTGCCCCTTCCACCCACGTCTGAGCCCTAGACCCAACTGACCTCCCGGCGCGGTGGATGTAGGACTCCACTGACGGAGGAAAGTCGAAGTTGAAGACTGCAGAGACATTCTGGAAGTCGATCCCACGTGAAACGCCATATTCCTGATCTTTAGTCCTAGGGAAGGGAGACACCGGGGGAGGAGGGGAGGCTGAAGGTCAAGTGCCTTCCCCCATTGCCTCCCCCCCACACACACACACACAAACACACTGCAGAAAGGACCCAAGCTCTGGGGGCCTGCAGTAGCCAAGGCACATGGGCTTCCTACAGCCCTAAAAGCTCTGAAGCAGGTGATGGAGGGGCTCCAATAGCTGAATGGATCCCTCCCAGGGTAAAGCCTTCCCAATGCAAGTGGGACTCAGGGGGTCTCTGCTGGAATGGTCTTGGGCAAGTGGAACCTGCTAAGCAACAAGTAAAAGACATCCAACAAGCCAAATATATAGATATTTAAATTTCACCAATCCACCCTCACAGGAAAAAATGCTTTAAGTTTGAGCTATTATACTTCCTAATTTCGTTAGTATGCAATCTTACTCTGTAATCTATTTTTGTCTTTGGCAAACAAAACACGACTGTTTCACAAGCCAAACATATAGATATATAAATTGCCCGCTCTCCAACTCCTGCCTACTTCTCTCCTTTGTGGCCCTTGCCGCCCCTCTTCCTCCTCTTCCCTTCCGGTGGCCTCTCCGGATCCGCCAGGTCCTGCTCGTCCGTCGCAATGATATAATCGTAGAAGCCCTTGTTGAACTGGCTGATGATGTGGCACCTGGAAGGGAACAAGAAGGCCACAGGTTCTCCCCAAAGCTCAGCAGTCCTTGCTTCACCCCAATCTTTGCTCTGTTTGAAAGGAAGTTATGCTGCCTCACCCTGTACTTGAGTGTATACCGTAATAATAATTTTTTGTGACATCTGCCTTTGTTTGATGGCTTGATTATATGCTTGTTTCTCTGAATAAAACATAGCTATAAAAAAGAAAAGTTGTGGGGACTTTGGCACTAAAGCTCCCAGGATCCTCATGAGCACAAGCCCCTTGGCTGCCTCAATTTCCCCTCCTCATTTTGCACAAACAGATGCGGCCTAAATGCTCACCGGGACTTAGCTGGCAGTTCTGAGTTGAGGACGCAGGCTGGGATGCTGAACTGCTCCAGGAAGAGCTTGAGGCGGTAGCAGCGATCAATGGAGCCTACAAAGAGGATGACCTTGCCCCGTACCAGTGAGAGCTTCAGCAGCACACAGAGGAGCAGGAACTTGTCCTCCTCCGCCTCGCACTGGATGTGGAACTGGCTGAGCTGGGAGGGGCCTGGCAACTGAGACTCCTGGAGTTTGAGGGTCACCTGGTAACAAACGCAAAGGCTCAGGTGAGGACCCCTTAATACAGTTCCTCATGTTGTGATGACCCCCAACCATAAAAGTATTTTTGTTACTACTTCATAACTGTCATTTTGCAATTGTTATGAATCATAATGTACATATCTGATATGGAGGATGTGTTTTCATTCACTGAACCAAATTTGGCACAAATACCTGATATACCCACATTTGAATACTGGTGGGGTTGGGGGGGGGGATTTATTTTGTCATTTGGGAGTTGTAGTTGCTGGGATTTATAGTTCACCTTCAATCAAAGAGCATTCTAAACTCTACCAACAATTGAATTGAACCAAACTTGGCATACAGAACTCCCATGTCCAACAGAAAATATTGGAAGAGTTTGATGGGCATTGGCCTTGAGTTTTGGAGATGTAGTTCACCTACATCCAGAGATCACTGTGGACTCAAACAATGATGGATCTGGACCAAACTTGGCACGAATACTCAATATGTCCAAATGTGAACACTGCTGGAGTTTGGGGGAAATAGACCTTAACATTTGGGAGTTGTAGTTGCTAGGATTTATAGTTCACCTACAATCAAAGAGCATTCTGAACTCCACCAATGATAGAATGGGCCAAACTTCCCACACAAAACCCCCATGACCAACAGAAAATACTGTGTTTTCTGATGGTCTTTAGCAACCCCTCTGATACCCCCTTGCAACCCCTTCAGGGCTCCCGACTCCCAGGTTGAGAAACACTGTTTTAGTGGGATATAAACACATATAATAATAATTACAGGGTTGTGCAGCACCAGTTCCTTTAGCGTCTGCACATCTTCATTGAAGGTAGCCGACATGACGAAGGTCTGGTAGATCTTGGGTAAATAGCTGGAAAAGAGAAGAGAGTCCAAAAATCCATGTGGCCAAATTAGAAGCTCAATCCTACCTCCAAAAGCCAACTCTATGAATCCGCTATTCTGCTTCTGAGCAAGGAAAGCGCATCCACAAAGTCAGCTTCTATTCTCTATTGTCTGGTCTGATGTATCTCTGAATCAGAGCTTGCCAAACGGTGTGTTGTGTGTTTCAGCTGCTGTGTCGCACAAATATAAGGAGAAACCTTACATGATCGTTATGTTTAAATATTTGAGGCCCTGCTCTCAATCCCACCCCCATTGCAGGTTCAACTGGTGGGGATGAGAGACAGGGCCTTCTCTGGGGTGGCTGCTGGGCTTTGGAACTCCCTCCCCAGGGAAATTAGATTGGCCTCCTCCTTCCTGAAAGTGAAGACTTTGTGGGACCAAGCGTTTGCACAATAATTTATTATTTATTTACTGTATTTGTATTCCCAGTGCAACAAGAATTTCTCAGTGCCATAATGAACAATGACAATTAGAATGGCTCCTGGAATATGCTTTTGGATTGTGTGATTTCAAGTAATTGTTGTAAGTTTTGTATGTTTAAAGTACATGTTGTTTTATTCTATATATGTATTTATGGCATCAAATTGTGCCTTTGTTGTGAGCTGCCTTGAGTCCCGTTCTGGGTGAGTAGGGTGGGATATAAACACAGTAAATAAATAAATAAATAAATTTGAAAGGCTGTCCTAAGGGAAAGGGAACAGGGCTTCCTTTCTGCTGCCCAAACACTAGGACTCAATAGAGCAGTGGTTCTCAACCTGTGGATCCCCAGATATTTTGGCCTACAACTCCCAGAAATCCCAGCCAGTTTACCAGCTGTTAGGATTTCTTGGAGTTGAAAGCCAAAACATCCGGGGACCCATAGGTTGAGAACCATTGCAATAAAGCCTGGGTTGAAACAACAGGGAAGGAGATTCCACCTGAACATGAGGAAGAACTTCCTAACTGTAAGAAGAGCTGTTCAGCAGTGGAAYTGTCTGCCTTGGAATCTGGTGGAAGCTCCTTCCTTGGAGGCTTTTAAACAGAGCCTACATGGCCATCTGTCAGGRGTGATTAGAGTGTGCTTTTGCTGCATGGCAGAAGGGGGTGGTCTCTTCCAACTCTATGATTCCACAATTCTATGAGGCCCTGCTCTCGATCTAGGTCAGTGGTTCTYAACCTGTGTTTCTAGGTTTTGGCCTACAACTCCCAGAAATCCCAGCCAGTTTACCAGCTGTTAGGATTTCTGGGAGTTGAAGGCCAAAAACATCTGGGGACCCCAGGTTGAGAATCACTGATCTAGGTGAAACAAGCAATAAGCCATGTACTCCTAAAATATAAATGAAARGTTCTCATGAGATATATTGTATTCCTATGCGCTTTATGTGTGTGCCTATATCTCTTATGAGGGATCAGTTTAATAATAATAATAATAATAATAATAATAATAATAATAATAATAATTTATTTATACCCCGCCACCATCTCCCCAAGGGGACTCRGGGTGGCTTACATAAGGCCATGCCCAGCAATACAGTAAAACAATATGACACAAGAACACAACAGAAAATAAGAAAATAAAAATAACATAAGAGACAAAACCAATATAAACAAACAGAACACCAATATAAAATCAGAGCATTAAAACACAGAAAATTGATCACAGCGGGCAAGGCCAATTGCAAAGATTAAAATTGAAACCTGGGTGAGAGGGCAATGTAATGTATCATGATAGGGGATCCGGGGGATGAGGTAGGGTTTAATTGCACTAACAGGTAAAGTAAAGTCCTACACCAGAATCAATAATTAAAAATAGTAATAAAACTTTATTTATACCCCGCCACCATCTCCCCAAGGGGACTCGGGGTGGCTTACATGAAGCCAAGCCCAGTAATACAGTAAAAACAATGTAACAAAAAAACACAACAGAAAATAAAGGAAAAAAGTAAAATACAAAAACCAACATAAATAAACAGAACAAACAATATAAAATCGGAACATTAAAACACAGAAAATGGATCACAGTGGGCAGGGCTAATTGCAAAAGATTACAATTTAAAACACTGGGTGAGAAAGCAATGTAATGTATCAAGGACAGGGGATCCGGGGGATAAGGTAGGGTATAATTGCACTAACAGGTAAAATAAAGTGCTTCCGAGGGCATTTTATGCCGGGTTTGGTCAGGGATTATTGTACATTTAATCACTGAACGCACACTGGAACAGTCAGTTTTCAGGCTCCTCCTAAAGACTGGCAGGGTGGGGGCTTGCCTAATACCTCTGGGGAGCCATAGCCGAGGGGCCACTACAGAGAAGGCCCTCTCCCTCATCCCCACAAGTCACGCTTGACCGTGTCGTGCATTGATGAAAGTCTGAAAATGATGTCCCAGACAGTTTGGAAAGCTTCGCTCTGGATGGTGAGCAGACAGCCCGCCCCGCCCCCCTTCCAGACCCCCATCTCTCACCAGAGCAGGCTCTTGAGGTCCTCCTCGAAGCCGAAGGAGAAGAGCAGGTCAGCCTCATCAATGACCAGCACCTCCAGGGTCTCCTGCAGGGACAGGCTGCGCGCCTGGAGGTGGGCCAACACCCGAGATGGAGTTCCAATCACCACATCTGGCTTCTCCATCAGGACTGGCCTGGGAGGGGGCAAAGGGCGTCAAGGTGCTGGAAGGGCCTTTCTTGAAGGCTTTTAAACAGAGACTGCATGGCCAACTGTCGGGAGGGCTCCGATTTTGCTTTTCTTGCATTGCAGGGGGTTGGGCTGCATGGCCCATGTGGTCTCCTCCAACTCTAGGATTCTAAGCGGACTCTCCATTGAGGCCCCTTCCTTCCTCCCTCCCTCCATTCTCCCTTTCCCCCTTCCTTCACCTGGACTTATCTCCTCCCAGTGGAATATCCCCAGCTCTTTATAAGCCACCCCTAAAGGAGCCAGACCTTTTTTGCTGGGAGGAAAGATGTGCTCCTCCACCTCCCGTCCAGATGTGGCCCCAAAAGCCCACGGTCCCCAAAGGAAGAACCTCTCTCTGTCCCTGAAGAATGGAGAAGAGAGAGAAAGGAGGAAGAAAAGGAAAGAAAAGAAAGGAGAAAAGGAGAAAGAAAGGGATGATGGAATGGAGGAACCAGAGAAAAAGGAGGCAGTGGAAGGAGACAGATAGGAGGGAGGGAAGGGGAGGAAGAGGAAGGAAAGAAAGGAGGGAGAGGAAGATAAGGAAAAGGAGAGAAGGAAAGCAAGCAGGAAAGAAGGAGAAGGGAAAATGTGAGGAGAGGAAGACAAAGAAGGGAAGAACGAATATACGAAGGAAAAGAGAGAAAAGRAGGGAAGTAAGTAAGGGAAAGATGGGAATGAAAAGTAAGGGAAAGATGGGAAAGGAAAAGAAGGAAGGAAGGAAAGAAAGAAGGGAAGGAAGAGAGAAAACAGGTAGGAACAGAGAGAAGGGGAAGGAAATGAAGGGTGGAAGAAAGGAAGAAGAGAGAAAATGGAAGGAAAGAAAGAAAGGACAGAAGAAGGGAAGAAACAAAAAAGGATGGAAGAGAAATAAGGGAAGGATGGGAAGAAATGAAAGATGGAAGAAGGGGGGAAAGTGAGAAAAGGAAGTGAGGGAAGGTGGGAGGGAAGGAGAGGAAGAGAAAAGAAAGGATGGTGGGAGAGATGAAAAAGCAAAGGAGGGAAGGAATGAAGACAGGAAGGGAGAGGAGGGGGACTGTTTGCAGGGAGGGAAGAAGAAGGGCAGCCCTGCTCCCGCCTTCATTTCCTGCCCAGGGTCTGCACTCACCTTTGTGCAGCGGCCTCCTCGGTGCCTGAGAGGTCTGCGAGGCGGATGTCGCGGGCACAGAAGGTGGTGAGGCGGCGGAGCATGTCCCGGGCCTGCCTCCCAAGCTCCTTGGAGGGCACCAGCACTAGGCCCCGCACGGCGGCCTCTTTYCCCCCACGGCGGAGGAGGAGGAGGCGGTGCAGGAGTGGCAGGGCATAAGCRCCCGTCTTCCCAGAGCCTGTCCTTGCCCGCGCCAGCAGGTCCTTGCCCTCCAGTGCCAGAGGGATGGCTTCGGCTTGCACCAGAGTCGGGCGCCGCCAGCCCAGTGCCGCCACCGCCTGAAGGGGAAAGAATAATAAACAAGTGGGTTGCTGTAAGTTTTTCGGGCTATATGGCCATGTTCCAGAAGCATTCTCTCCTGATGTTTCATTTGCATCTATGGCAGACATCCTGTGTAGTCTGATATGGTGGTTGTCAGAGTGGTCCAGCATTTATGTGTTCTCAAGTAGTATTCTGTGTCTACGCTGGCTCATCAAGTCCTCTGCTATAGCTGAAGATGTCTCTAGACTAGTGGTTCTCAACCTGTGGGTCCCCAGGTGTTTTGGCTTACAACTCCCAGAAATCCCAGCTAGTTTACCAGCTGTTAGGATTTCTGGGAGTTGAAGGCCAAAACATCTGGGGACCCACAGGTTGAGAACCACTGCTAGACAAAAACAGCCAGGCCAGCTCTACGCAGATATCCTCACTGCTTGACTTTGCGGCTGCAAGTCTACTCGATGCTAATCAAGATCACCAACTGCAACATCCACACTTGCAAAGGGTCTGTGGAATGATGTCCAGGATGGAAGAAAGAACCCTTGTCTGTTTGAAGCAAGTGTGAATGTTGCAATTAGCAAGCTTTAATAGCTCTGAGTAGCCATGACGTTCGCACAGTCTATCAGTGAGGGCATCTGCATAGAGGTAGCCTGGCTATTGTTGCCTGGAGGCATCCTCTGCTTAATTTCAGACTACACAGAGAAGCCACTGAAATACACAAAAGCACATGGACGATTTCAACAGAAAAAAAGAAAACCATGCAAATAAACAAAATCTGGCTTAGAGGATTAAAAAAACATCAGAATCAAAACAGTAAATAAGGAACACCACTCAGAAACAGGCGAACCCCAGATAGCAAACAATCAAGGGCCAGTTAATCTTCCCAAATAGAGGGTGCCTCCAGGCAACACAGGCCAGGCCACCTCTATGCAGATACCCTCACTGATTGACTTTGCAGTTTTATGGCTACTCGCTCACTGCACAATTCCTAACACCTGGAGGGAAGGCCCAAGTTTGCCCATGCCTGATCTACACTGTAAAAATAATGCAGTTTGACACCACTTTAACTGCCATGCCCCTGTGTTATGGAATATGGGGAGGAAAGAGGAAGGAAGAAAGGAGGCAAGCAAGCGCGAATGAACAAGGTCCAGACCTGAAGCAAACGGGGATCCAGGCCCAGGTGCTCGAAACTCGGCTCCTCGTCAGCCATGCTGCTTTCTGCTCGGCAGAGGACCAACTTCCGCCGGAAAACGGCGCCGCGCCTGCGCACATCAAGCACGGAGCATCGAGAGCTAGCTTTGCGGCCAGAACAGCCCGATGCTGCCCCCTAGAGGCCCGGGGGGGGAAGGGGGGCTCCCACCCAGCCTCTGAACAACATCAAACATCAAAGCCTTCCCCACAGATGGCCTTTCAGCCTCTGTATAGTATAATAATAATAATAATAATAATAATAATAATAATAATAATAATAATAATAATAATAATAATAATAATAATAATAATAGAGCTTCATCAAAACCCCCACAGGTGGCTTTCCAGCCTCTTTATAGTAAAATAATAATAATAATAATAATAATAATAATAATAATAATAATAATAATAATAATAATGGAAGAACCTCATCAAAGCCTTCCCAACAGATGGCCTTCCAGCCTCTATTGTAATATATTAATCATCATCATCATCATCATAATGGAAGAGCCTCATCAAAGCCTTCCCAACAGATGGCCTTCCAGCCTCTATTGTAATATATTAATCATCATCATCATCATTATGGAAGAGCCTCATCAAAGCCTTCCCAACAGATGGCCTTCCAGCCTCTATTGTAATATATTCATCATCATCATCATCATCATCATCATCATCATCATCATAATGGAAGAGCCTCATCAAGGCCTTCCCAACAGATGGCCTTCCAGCCTCTATTGTAATATATTAATAATAAACATCATCATCATAATGGAAGAGCCTCATCAAAGCCTTCCCAACAGATGGCCTTCCAGCCTCTGTTTTGAAGCAGAGGCTGGGGCCCCATCTACACTGTCACAGCTTACCATTTCAGAATGCCATTCCACCACATGGAATAGGATTATATGAGCTTACGCTGCAATAGAATGCAGTTAAACCATTCCAAAACTGCTTTCTGTGGCAGTGTAGATGGGGCCTGGCTCGCCATTCCTCCTCCTCTTCCTCCTCAAAATGGAAGAGGCAGAAGGTGGTTCAAGCAGGCCTGTCCAGCACTGAAGGGACGGAGGTCCGCAGGGTTGGGAAATTGCATTTCATAGCACCTTGGTTTTTTAAAAAATTCTGTTAAATTTGTTCAGATGGATTTGACAACTTTTGGAAACAAACTCCTGAACAGTCCTGAAAGCATTTGGCAGAAGAGCTAGTGCAGAATCCCTGTGTGCCTGATGGATGGATGGGAATTGTATGATTGGAGTCTGGCTATGGCCTATTAAGGTCTGTCGAGATTGAAAATGCCACCCCAAAATTAAAACCCGAATATGATTAACTTTGGCACGAAAGTGCTTATGAGAAAACTGACGAGAATGGAGCTGAGAACTTTTTGTGCAAACAACACGTTTACATGGCCAGAGACAATGACTCTGCAAGTTAAGGAAATTAAACATCTCTTCTGGAACCGAAGAGCTTTGAGCAAGTAAGTCTAAGCTCTTCAGTTCCTAAACAATCAAGAACAGTAGCAAAAGGTTCTACATAAGGAGGCCCTTTTCCTCTTTGAAAGTGTGCCAGATATGCAAGGCATGCAGATCTGAATACTCACCTCCTTCTTCCAACGAAGCCTGATGGATTGAATGAAGGATGGCAAGTATGAACATTGAATAAATGGATTATGAGTGAATTTTGGAGTAAATGTGATGTTCCCCTTTTGTCTGTGTAATCAATAAAGGTAAAGAAAGTATGAAGGAAGACAGAAAAAGGGAGGGAAGTAAGAAAGAAAAGAAGGGAAAGAGGGAGAAAAGACAGGAAGTATGAAGGGAAGATAGATAAAAGGAGAGAAGAAGGAAGAGAAAGAAGGGAAGGGGAAAGAAGAAGGGAGGGAAGAGAGAGAAAAGGAAGGGAGAGAAGCTATGAGTGGAGGAGAGGAAAAGAAAAAAAGAAAGATGATGAGGGAGGGGAGAGGAGAAAAAGAAACGGATAAAGGGATGAAACAGGAAAGAAAGAAAGAAAGAAAGAAAGAAAGAAAGAAAGAAAGAAAGAAAGAAGGGATGAAGGAATAGAAGGAAAAGAGAGAAAATGAGGGAAAGAAGGGAAAAAGCAGGAAGGAAGGAAGAGAAAGAAAGGATGAAAGGAAGAAGAGAACAAAGAATAAAGGAGGGAAGAAAGAGGAAGAAAGTGAAAGAAGGGATGAAAGGACGGGGAGAAGAGAGAAGAGAGGAAAGGGAAGAAACAGGAAGAAAGGAAGAGAAATAAGGGATGACAGGAGAAAGGGAAGAAAGAACAAAGGAGGGAAGGGAAGAAACAGGAAGGAAAGAAAGAAGGAAGAAAAAGAAGGGATGAACAAACTGAGAGAATAAAGGAGGGTAGGGAAGAAAAAGACAAGAAGAGAAAAGGGATGAAAGGAGGGAGGGAAGAGAGAAAAAAGGAGGGAAGGAAGAAACAAGAAGAGAAAGGAGGGATGAAAGGAGGAAAGGAAAGAAACAGGAAGAAAGAAGGGATGAAAGGATGGAGAGAATCATAGAACTGGAAGAGATCTTGGGCCATCCAGTCCAACCCCATTCAGCCAAGAAGCAGGAAAATTGCATTCAAACTTGATCTCCCACCTGTAAATTGATAGGCAGATGCTTTATCACTGTGCTACTTTGCCTTATGACAAGGCTGTCAGGATTATTGAGTTATGCTTGTGTGTTTTTCAATGTGTTTCTATGTAATTCAAGATGGATTAAGATGTGTTTCAAAATGGATTCTATTATGTTGTTCAATTGTGTATTAGAAATACTGTGAGAAGCAGAGAAAATGTAACCTTGACAGAAAATGTAACCTTGACATGTTCGCTGGCTGTGGGAAGTAGGAGGATCCGGTTACAGCCAGAGGTCTGATAAGCAGATGTTCTGAAACTGTTTATGCTGTGCTTTGTAGTTCCTGATTATAGCCCGCTAAGAATGGACGTGTGTAGATGTGCTTAGTAAACTTTGTGTTATTTGCAACTGTAAAACTGCAGAGTCCTGATATTTGGAGTCCTGTGTCTGTTGATCTAGCAACCTCTTCCGCTTCGCATATACCCCCAAATTCTCTGACAGAAGGCACCTCCGCCACACTCTGGGGCAGAGAGTTCCACTGCTGAACAGCTCTCACAGTCAGTAAGTTCTTCCTATGTTCAGATGGAATCTCCTTCCTTGTAGTTTGAAGCCATTGTTCCACGTCCTAGTCTCCAGGGCAGCAGAAAACAAGCTTGCTCCCTCCTCCCTGTGACTTCCTCTTACATATTTATACATGGCTATCATATCTCCTCTCAGCCTTCTCTTCTTCAGGCTAAACATGCCCAGCTCTTTAAGCTGCTCCTCATAGGGCTTGTTCTTCAGACTTTTGATAATTTTAGTTGCCCTCCTCTGGACACATTCCAGCTTGTCAACATTTCCCTTCAATTGTGGTACCCAGAAATGGACACAATATTCCAGGTGTGGTCTGACCAAGGCAGAATAGAGGGGGAGCATGACTTCCCTAGATTTAGACAGTATACTTTTATTGATGCAGGCCAAAATCCCATTGGCTTTTTTTGCCGCCACATCAGAAGAGAGAAACAAGGAGGGAAGAAAGGGAAGAAACAGGAAGGGAGGAAGAGAATGGAGTCTGTGTGTCTCCTTCTTTCTCTGAAAGTGCATAATGCACTTTGTCCCATTGAAAACGGATTAAAGCACAATTTAAGGTTCAAAAAGTATTGATGACATGAGCAGTCCCTTGGCACCCTTTGCTGGGGCCTCTGGCCATGAACAGATTCCCCCCCCCCCCCCCCCCCCCCCCAGCCCTCTCCCCCACCAATGGCTCCCAGTGAGAAGAAGGGCCACTCAGGAGCCCAATGCAGCCCAAGGCCCTTTTGGCCCAGAGCTCTCCCCTCTCGACACACAAGAAACAGTGCTTGCAGCAAAATGTTTATTTCACTCCAAAAACCGTAGCAAGGGACACTAGGAAGAACGTACCCTACCGAACCGGGAAGCAAAGACTCCTTGGGACCAAAGCGGTGGGAGAGGGGGGCGGGAGGGAACCTTGACACCATTTCAGGGTGCCAAAGGTCCAGCTCTGGCCCAGTCCAAGCAGAAACAGGAGGGGCCCTTCTCCCTTCTTCCTGACACTCTGGGCCCCAAGGGTGACTGGCTTCCCTGCCAAGGAACCAGAGACAGCATCAGGAGGAGAACAAAATACTAAGACTCTGCATTGATCTCCTATTGACTCTTAAATGGTGAGGATGGCCTAGTCACTGGTGCTAAGAGTTGTTCCTCTTAAAGAGATATGCTACCCCTGAAAGACAAGGATGTCCACAAATGAGCTCTGGCCTATGCTACCATCCCAAAAAATTGCACAAATGTCCTTCGCCCCATTTCCCCTGCGGCCCAAAGCGCTTATTGAAGCACAGTCACACAAAGCCAGTAGGAGAGGGGCACTTTGGGTCATCTCAGCCATCGGGCGACAGCACAAGGGGAGAAGGGAGGCCTCTTCACACCTGAGAAGCAACGCCTTCTCCTTCCGTTGTCCTGCTTTCCCTGAATTCCAGCTTCCTGAGCACAGGTCCAGGCTTAAAAAGGGCAGCCGGGGGCGAATGGTGGGCTTTGCAAAGGGGTATTTGTGGCTGAGCCAAGGGCAGTCTGTCTTGGGCCTCCATTTCAGTCCAGTGCTTTAGGAAATCCGGAAGCATGATGACACGTGCCGTAGTGGCCAAAGACGGGGGCTTTTGTGTGCCACCAGAGGATCTAAACCAATTTCTTGGCCTCGAAGAAACTCTTGAGGTGCCTCATCTGCCAGATGCCTGTCAGGATGAGGATGACCGTCTGGGCGATGGACCACCACAGCACCCGCTGGTTGGTGCTCTCGCTGGTCATGCGGAAACGCTCCTCCCGGTACTACAAAGCAGATGCACCCTGTCAGTGACAGAATCACAGCCCCATGCCTCTCCACAGGACACCAATCAGACCCCAGCCAAGCCCAGTGTGTGCCAAGGGCTAGGGACTATGCTGCATAAGTAGATGGGGAGGGCAGGACTTGCAATGGAGGCTTCTCCCAACTCACCCTTTGGTAGTTCTGCTCCTTCTGGATCTGCTCCACTTGGTCCAGGAGCTGCCTGGCCCTCAGCTGCAGCTCCGTCAACTTGTCCTTAGCTGCAATCTCCGGGTAGTTGTTGGCATGCTCCCCGACCTGCAGGTCCAGGTGGACACGCTGTGGAGGCACAAGGAAGAGAAAAAGGAGGAGAATAAGGAGGAGGAGGAGAGAGAGGAGGAGGAGAGGAAGGAAGGGGCAAGGAAAGAAAAGAAGGATGGAGGAGGAAGGACAAAAAGGAGGAAAAAGGAGGAAGAGGAAGAAAGAAGGAGAAGAGGGAGGAAGAGAAGCAGGAGAAAAAAAGGAGAGGAAGAGAAGAGGAAGAAGAAGGAAAGGAAGAAGAAGAGTAGGAGAGGAAGAGAAGGAGGAGGAGAAGAGGAGTAGATGAGATAAGAGGAGAAGGAGGGAGAAGAAAGAAAAAGGAGAAGCAGGAAGAGAAGTGGGAGGAGAGGAAGAGGTAGGAGAAGAGCAGGAGAGGAAGAGAAGAAGGAGGAAAAGTGGAAAGAGAAGGAGAGGAAGAGGAGAAGAAAAGGAAGGAGAGGAAGAAAGAGTGAAAGAGAAGAAGATGAGAGGAAGGAGCAGAAGGAGGAAATTAAATCAGCCTTGGATCAGGCAGATCCCCATGCCCCTGCCATCGCTTTCTGCAGCCCCTCACTCACCAGGGTGCCGCCTGCGAAGAGGGCCAGTCGCGTAGAGTTGGAGTGAAGGCAGAGCTGGTGCTCCCCAGGCGTGTGGGAGGTGAAAGTGAAGCGCCCCTCGGAGCCATACTGCCGCGAGAGGACCACCTGCAGCGAAGGGGGAGGACAGGGGGGAGACGTTGGGCTTTGGCCCCAGCAGCCCCTCTCTTTTCCCTCCTTTCCTAATGGCGTGTTGTGGCTCATTATGGTGTGAGATTCAGCACATAGGTGTGCCACATGAATGCCATGAGAAGCCTCTGAGTCTATGTAAAATGAGCAATAATTTGTATATTTTTGAAAATATGAATAAAAGGTGTGTTTTGCTATATTACATTTTACTTGACTTTTTTATCCCTGCTGCACCCCAACTTGAACCACAAGGAGAGGCAGGTAAAAATTACTATTACTATTATTATTATCATTATTATATTACAGTCTGTGTTCCTATCTCTCATAAAGAGTTGATTTAATCTCCGATTTGCTAGTAAGAATGAACAGTTGTGACCCAAAATGATGCATTGCATCAACGTCATCTGATCAACATGAAAGGTATGTCTTGTTACATTCTAATAACCTTGTTTTATTGCTCTGTTTTAACCCTGCTGTCACCCAACTTTAATCATAAAGAGGCAGGTAAAAACTATTATTATTATTATTATTTTGGCATTGCAGTTTGTGTCTGTGTCCCAAATTATTATTTTGAGATTACAATTTGTGTCTGTGTCCCTAATTATTTTGACATTACAGTTTGTCCCAAATTATTATTTTCACATTAGCTTATGTCTGTGTCCAAAATTATTAGTATTATTTTGACATTACAGATTATATCTGTGTCCCAAATTATTATTATTATTATTATTATTATTATTATTATTATGCCATTGCAGTTTGTGTCTGTGTCCCAAATTACTATTAATTTGACATTACAGTTTATGTCTGTGTCCCAAATTATTATTTTCATATTAGTTTATGTCTGTGTCCAAAATTATTAGTATTATTATTTTGACATTATAGTTGTTATCTGTGTCCCAATCTCTCCCTGGTGGCTCAGTGGGTTAAACCGCTGAGCTGCTTAACTTGCTGACTGAAAGGTTGGCAGTTCAAATCCGGGGAGTGGGGTGAGCTCTCACTGTTAGCCCCAGCTCCTGCCAACCTAGAAGTTCGAAAACATGCAAATGTGAGTAGATCAATAGGTACCACTTTGGAGGCAACACGACCATGCAGTCATGCTGGCCACATGACCTTGGAGGTGTCTACGGACAATGCCGGTTCTTTGGCTTAGAAATGGAAATGAGCACCAACCCCAGAGTAAGAGATAGTGATAAGTGAAGATAGAAAGGTAAAGGTAGTCCCTGACATTAAGTCCAGTCATGTCTGACTCTGGGGTGTGGTGCTCATCTCCATTTCTAAGCCGAAGAGCCAGCGTTGTCCGTAGACACCTCCAAGGTCATGTGGCCGGCATGACTGCATGGAGCGCCGTTACCTTCCCGCTGGAGCGGTACCTATTGATCTACTCACATTTGCATGTTTTCGAACTGCTAGGTTGGCAGAAGCTAGGGCTGACAGCGGTAGCTCACGCCGCTCCCCGGAATCGAACCTGCGACCTTTCGATCAACAAGCTCAGCAGCTCAGTGCTTTAACCCACTGCGCCACCGGGGGCTTATGTACTTGTATTATTATTTTGACATTACAGTTGATGCCTGTGTCCCTATCTCTCATAAGGGGTTGATGTGATGCCGGTTTGCTACTAAAACCGAACAGCTTTGACGCAAAATGATGTATTGCGTCTGTGAACGGTTTGGGAAGTAATACCAGTTTGAAAGTGGGTTAAATACTCAGTGTAGATGGAGACTTGGCACCACATTGTGGGCTTGCAACCCAGAAAAGCCCCCCGTTTAAAAATTGGCCTTAGGATCGCCTTGGTTTCCTTGGCCGCAGCAGGGCAAAGTGGGCTGTTTGCCTGGCAGGCCCTGCCCCTCCTCCTGGATGGCCCGCCCCTTCCGCTTCCGGCTGACCTTCCCATCCGGGTCCTTGACCTCCACGAACATGCCCAGGCCGGGCGTCGAGGGCAGGAAGGCCTCGGCTTGCTTGTCCCACAGCTGAGTCCGGTAGTTACCTAAAGATGAGAGGAAATGACGTGTTTACCCTTCTTGGCCCCGCCCCCCGGTCTCGGCCCCGCCCCCGCCGCTTCTGCGCATGCGCACCAATGACCATGGTCTCGTCCGGAATCTCCTCGATGAAGCATCGCTTCTCGGTCTCCCCGATGTGGAAGTAGAGCCCGAGCGCCCCTCGGCCCGCCGGCAGAAGCAGCACGAGCGCCGCCGCCCGGAGCATCCGCCAGGCCGCACAGCCCGCCATGGACGCCGCCTTCTTCGCCTCAGCCAGCCGCCGCGCATGCGCAGCCGGGGAGCGGCGAGGAAAACCCAATCAGGACAGCCCTGCGCATGCGCGGTGGGCAACTGGGCTGACTCGCTCACCGTAAGGGGAGGGGGGACGCCACGCCTCCGCCATTAAGCAGAAGCGGAAAGTGTGCCTGTCCCTTTAAGACTGTGGAACGGTGACGCCCAGGGTGGGAGGAAGAACCCCATTAGCCACATGAGTAGCCATCAAACTGCAAAGTCAATCAGGGAGGGTTTGGGAGGATTAACTGGCCCTTGGTTGCTTTCTGCCTGGAGTTGCTATTTCCATTCCTTCTCTAGTGTAAATGTTGCAATGAGCAAGCTTGCATAACATTGAGTAGCCATGAATCATGAACACCCCAGCAAGCGAGAGTCCAAAAGTGGCAGGCCCAAACCCAGCACCTCAATCTATAGGTGATACCAGATGAGAGACTCCCTCCTGGGCACTCAGAAGACTGGGCGACTTGGAAGGCGCTGAACAGACTGCGCTCTGGCACCACGAGATGCAGAGCCAACCTTCAGAAATGGGGCCACAAAGTGGAATCCACGACATGCGAGTGTGGAGAAGAGCAAACCACTGACCACCTGCTGTAATTCAACCTGAGCCCTGCCAGATGCACAATGGAGGACCTACTTGCGGCAACACCAGAGGCACTCCAAGTGGCCAGATACTGGTCAAAGGACATCTAACCAACTACCAAGTTTGCAAAATCTGTGTTTTTTTTTTCTTTTTAATCTGTGTGTTTGTTTTGTTCTGTTAGAATTGTAACACAATGGTATGGTTGCTGATGACACGATAAATAAATAAATGGAATCATAGAATCCTAGAGTTGGAAGAGACCTCATGGGCCATCCAGTCCAACCCCATTCTGCCAAGAAGCAGGAGTATTGCATCCAAAGCCACCCCCCGACAGATGGCCATCCAGCCTCTGTGTAAAAACCTCCAAAGAAGGAGCCTCCACCACACTCTGGGGCAGAGAGTTCCACTGCTGAACAGCTCTCACAGGAAGTTCTTCCTAATGTTCAGGTTGAATCTCCTTTCTTGTAGTTTGAAGCCATTGTTCCATTGTGTCCTAGTCTCCAGGGCAGCAGAAAACAAACTTGCTCCCTCCTCCCTATGACTTCCTCTCACATATTTATACATGGCTATTTTTATTTGTTTATATTTATTATTTAAACTTATATGCCGCTACTCCCCTGGGGCTCGGAGCGGCTTACAGAATAACTAAAATCTAACAAAATTTAAAAGCAATTTAAAACAATTTAAAAACAACAATATCAAACATTAAAAGCCTGTCGAAACAGGTATGTCTTACATGCCCTCCGGAAAGCTGATAAGTCCCGCAAGGCACTATCATGTCTCCTCTCAGCCTTCTCTTCTTCAGGCTAAACATGCCCAGTTCTTTAAGCTGCTCCTCATAGGACTTGTTCTCCAGATCATTTTAGTCGCCCTCCTCTGGACACATTCCAGCTTGTCGATATCTCTCTTCAATTGTGGTGCCCAGAATTTGATACAATATTCCAGATGTGGTCTAACCAAAGCGGAATAGAGCATGGGTAACATGACTTCCCTAGATCTAGACACTATGCTCCTATTGATGCAGGCCAAAATCCCATTGGCTTTTTTTGCCACCCCATGACATTGTTGGCTCATGTTTAACTTGCTGTTAAACATGAGGAGTAAGATCTTTTTCACACGTACTGCTCTCGAGCCAGGCATCGTCCCCCATTCTGTATCTTTGCATTTCATTTTTTCTGCCTAAGTGGAGTATCTTGCATTTGTCCCTATTGAACTTCATTTTGTTAGTTTTGGCCCATCTCTCTAATCTGTCAATATAGTTTTGAATCCTGCTCCTGTCCTCTGGAGTCTTGGCTCTCCCTCCCAATTTGGTGTCGTCTGCAAACTTGATGATCCTGCCTTCTAGCCCTTCATCTAAGTCATTAATAAAGATGTTGAACAGGACCGGGCCCAGGACGGAACCCTGCTGATGGCACTCCACTCGTCACTTCTTTCCAGGATGAAGAGGAAGCGTTGGTGAGAAGCACCCTCTGGGTTTGTCCATTTAACCAATTCCAGATCCACCTCACCGTAGTTTTGCCTAGCCCACATTGGACTAGTTTCCTTGCCAGAAGGTCATGGGGGACCTTGTCAAAGGCCTTACTGAAATCCAGGTACGCTACATCCACGGCATTCCCCGCATCTACCCAGCTTGTAAGTTTACAAAGGCAATCAATTAGGATATCTGCATATAGGTAGCCAGGTTGCTGTTGCCTGGAGGCACCCTCTGTCTAGAAGATGTTAACCGACCTTTCAAATGTTTAAAAAACAATACTTTTGGGTCTTTGGGGAGGCTCTTTCTGTGTCCCCTTTTTTATTGCACAACAAGCAGGTTTCAGACCAGGGAAAAACTGTACAGCCCAAATTCTTAATCTGACTGAGCACATTGAGGAAGGGTATGAGTAAGGTTGCATTACTGGAACAGTTTTTGTTGACCTTACAGCAGCCTATGACACAGTGCAACATAGGAAAATGCTGCAGAAAGTCTACCATATTACCCGAGACTATGATTTTACAAAAACTATCCAGACTCTCCTAGAAAACTGTAGCTTCTATGGAGTTTCAAGGCAGGAAAAGTAGATGGAGGAGGCAAAAGAATGGCTTACCCCAAGGCAGCTTTCTTGCACCAACCTTGTTTAATATCTTTACTAACGATCAGCCACAACCACCACTCACAAAGAGCTTTATATATTATTTATTTATTTATTTATTATTTGAACTTATATGCCACCACTCCCCTGGGGCTTGGAGCGGCTTACAAGAACAGGCTAAAATTGAACACAATTTAAAAACAATTTTAAACAATTTAAAAACAATCAGAGATCAAAGGCCTGTTGAAATAGATATGTCATATATGCTGATGACCTTGGCCTAACAACACAAGCAAAAGACTTTGAAACAGTTGAAATCCAACTTACTAATGCCTTGAAAGATCTCTCCTGCTACTTCAAAGATAACCACCTGAAGCCTAACCCTGTCAAGACACAAGTGTGTGATTTCCACCTACACAACCGTGAAGCCAACAGGAAATTGAAAGTCACCTGAGAAGGTCAAGAGCTTGAACATTGTTTCCATCCTAACTATCTCGGTGTCACCTTAGATCAAACACTAGCATATAGGAAACACTGCTTGAACACCAAGTACAAAGTAGCTGCACGCAATAACATCCTGCGGAAACTTACTGGCAGCACATGGAGTGCAGACCCAAAATTAGTAAGAACATCAGCCCTGGCCTTGTCTTACTCAACTGCCGAATATGCCTGTCCTGTTTGGCGTACGTCTGCCCATGCAAAGCAGGTGAACATAGCATTGAATGAAACATGCAGAATAATCACAGGATGTCTTAAACCTACACCTGTTGATAAACTCTACAAGCTAGCTGGCATTGCCCCCCCCCCCGATGTGCGATGGGAAGTTGCTGCTAAATGTGAGAGAAATAAGGTTGAACACTGTGAAAGCCCCCCACTACATGGCTACCAGCCTCCTCCCAGTAGACTAAAATCAAGGAAAAGCTTTATGAGAACCACCACTCCTCTTGGCGCCTCCCCAGTGACACCAATGGTCTCCCTCTGGGCAGCTAGAGCAGGAAATCCCAACTGGATGCCTCCCCCACGAGAGAGGGTCTTTCTCCAGGGGCAAACCAAGAATGAGCAACTTGGAAGTCTCTGAACCGACTCAGAAGTGGAGTGGGCAGATCAAAAGACAACCTGACAAAACGGCACTACCTAAAAGAATCCCACATCTTATGTGACTGTGGAGCAGAACAGACAACTACACATCTGAATGCTTGTCCACTGTGCCCTGCCTCATGTACAGAGGAGGAATTGTTGGAGGCTACAGACAGTGCCATTGCTATTGCCCGTTTTTGGTCAAAAGATATTTAGCCGCTTGCGCTCCTATTTTTATCGATTTTATACTAATTTATGCAATGCTTTTTATACGAAATAAATAAACCGACCTTTGATCATTTGTTGTCCGGAGTTCCCCTATTTCTGAGTGTTCTTTATTTACTGTCTTGATTTTGGTGTTTTTTTCATACTGTAACCCAATTTTGTTCATTTTCATGCTTCCTCCTTTCTGTTGAAATGGTTCAGATGCTTCTTGTGGATTTCAGTGGCTTCTCTGTGTAAGCCTGACATTAAACAGAAGATGCCTCCAGGCAACAACAGCCAGACTACCTCTATGCAGATACTCTCACTGATTGACTTTGCAAACTTGGTGGCTACTCGTGCTATTCAAGCTTGCCAACTGCAACATTAACACTTGCTTCAAACAGACAAGGGTTCTTTCTCCCACCCTGGGCATCATTCTACATACTCTACATGGGGCTGCCTTTAGACTATTCAGAAGCTTCAAGTAGTCCAATAGGCAGCAGCCAGATTTCTAACTGGAGTGGCGTACAGAAAGACGACATCGCTTCTGTTGCACCAGCTCCACTGGCTGTCTGTTTGCTACAATTTGGAGTGCTGGCTTTAGCCTATAAAGCCCCAAACGGGTCTGGCCCAGCTTACCTGTCCGAACATATCTCCCTCTATGAGCCAGCTAGGAAGTTAAGATCTGGGGAGGCCCTGCTCTTGGTCCCACCTGTTTCGCAGTGGGACCAAGAAGCAGGGCCTTCGCAGTGGTGGCCCCTCAGCTATGGAACTCCCTCCGTAGTTAAATTAGATAAGACCTCTTCTCCCTCCTGACCTTTAGGAAAAGGTTAAAGACATGGATGTATGACCAAGCATTCAGTGAGTAATCCATCAGTGCAATAAGACAATATGGAATAGTGCAATGAGAAATTGGAACGGCCGCAGACTACATTATCGGATTACGTGATTTTAAATAAGTGGTTTTAAATGTATTAATCATTGTTTTAAAATATATGTTTTTTTTATTATGTGTGTTTTTATGGCATCGAATCACTGCCTATATATGTAAGCCACCTTAAGTCCCCTATGGGGTTGAGAAGGGTTGGGTATAAATAGGTTAAATCAATTAAATAAATAAATAAAACATGGTCATTTTGAAATTACTCAAAGCCTGTTTCCCTTTTTGCCAGGCAGACAGCTGATATAAATCTCTGGAAATTCCAGGTCCCAGTTAGTCACCAGAGACGGATCTTTGTCCGTGAGTTTATTCAATCACAATAAACATCACGGTGAACATTAGCAAATGGAGCGCCACGTCGTGCCTCGATCCAGCTTCTGTTTTATAGACATTTTGATTCTTTTGAAATGGTTCTGTTCTGTGCACAAGTGTCAAAACTTATTACATCATTTTTTATTGAACTATAAATCCCAGCAACTACAACTCCCAAATGTCAAGCTCTATTTTTGCCAAACACCAGTGTTCACATTTGGACATACTGAGTATTCATTCCAAGTTTGGTCCAGATCAATCATTGTTTGAGTCCACAGGGCTGTATGGAAAACGGGGATCTGATCCTTGGCATTTTAGCATTTTAGAAGCATTTTAGTGTTATAGAAGTTTTGGAACTATGAGTTGGCAGGCTTGACCCGCATGTTCTTTTGCAGTGAGAACATTGATTTCCAGGTGGAAAGCGGTCCCAACAAGGGTTGGCTTGATGTGCCTTCTTCCTCTTGAGATGTTTCTCCCTTTCGCTCTCCATTCGTACCTCTTCGAATTCCAGAGCACTTTTAGTCACAGCTGACACCAAGTGGGTACGCTGAAGGGCCAGGGCTTCTTAGTTCTCTCTCTGTGTCTCTGCTAACTGTTTCTAAGGTCAGCTTTGAGCCCATCTTTCAATGTCTTTTCCTGTCCAACATTCTGTTTTCCATTCTTGAGTTGGGAATAGAGTAACTGCTTTGGGAGGCGGTGATCGGGCATTCAGACGACATGGCCAGTCCAGCCGAGTTGATGGTGCAGGAGCATTACTTCAGTGCTGGTGGTCTTTGCTTCTTCCAGCACGCTAACAATTTCCTGCAAGAGATTTGCAGAATTTTTTGAGGGCAACACTGATGGAATTGTTACAGAAGTTGAGAGTGACGTCTGTAGATATTCCATATTTTGCAGGCATATCGCAGGGTAGGGAGAAGAATAGCTTTATAGACATCTCCGTATGGATGTCCCAATTCTCAAACACTCTGCTTCATTCAGAAAAAGGCTGCACTTGCAGAGCTCAGGTGGTGTTGTATTTCAGTGTCAATATTAACTTTTGTGGAGAGGTGGCTGCCAAGGGAGTGGAAATGGTCGATGTTGAACTACAAATCCTTTGAGGGGAGGATGTTGTGTTCGACAACATAAGCACAACCTGAGAGTTGGAAGCCCAAACCTTTGGAGGGGCAGAAGTTTGACACCTTGGAGCCTGTGCCGTCACACCCAGACCCTATAAAAATAAAACTAAGATGTGCTTCTCTCTTTGTCTGAGCGGACCGCAGGGGTCTTTCTTTACACGCTTGAGATTCCCAGCAACTGAGGCTACTACAGGTTTTGAACACCAAAACAGAATATTTATTTCTCAAAGTCATTGCAGACTTGGCACAGCTTGTCAAAGTTACAAACAAAACAAAACCGTCAATTGGTGAAACCATAGAGATATTTCCTTCAGTTACTGAGGTAACGTTTCCCCAAATGGCAGAAAAAAAATCCTGGTATCTTTTCACCCTAACCCTGAGTTGCTATGGTTAGAAAAAGCAGGTTTTTTCCCTATCTATAGCTCAAGGTTAGCTTTGGAGATGAAGTAATGCTCAATAATACTCAATGACTCAATATCTATCTATAACTCAATAAGCTTCTTTATCTATATAACTCTATCTTTCTATCTGTAACTCAATTACTATCTATATCTCAGTCTCTAACTATCTATTTCTCAATTGTTCTTACAATGGTTTTTTCAGAGTTACCTGCCTGACCAACAGCACATCTGATGCTTTCTTTTCTACTGAAGGAGGCAGGGGAGATTCCAAAATGATCTCAACCCAGGAAAAAAGGCAGTCCCTAGACCCAAAGAGATATTTTTCTAAACCAATAACTGCAGAGGGCCTGCAGTCTGGCTTTCCAGACTCTGAAACTGTTTAACTTCCAGGGTGCTGCTGGGTCTGTAGCAACCCTGGGGAAATGTAAAGGAATGCTATCCCATGCAACTAAAAGGTAATGCAAACTATGCTCCTGGAAGACGGAACAGAGCCATAAAGTGCTAATGCTTTGACTCTCCTCTCCTCTGCTTTGCTTTGCCCTCTTGCAATGGGCCAACCTTGGGGACACAGATGACAAGGAAGCCCCTCAGAGGAAGAGGAACCTCCCCGTGGGAAGCTGCATCAGGGGGACTGGGTCTCACGCTTCCAGCGTTGTGTGGCGTCCCTCTTTCGCAAGGGCGTCTTCCCTTCACTGACGCAAGGGCCGCGTGTGCACTTCTCCTCGCCATAAACAGTCCACCAAGTGAGGCCCACCGGCAGCACAATCTACAGCTCTGGGACCAGACCATGGAGGACTGCACTGTGAAGAAGCCGCCACCTGTGCCAGGTATTCCATCATCCCCGAAGCCTCCCTCACAGCTACTCTCTTCTCTGTCTTATCTCCCTGTCTGGTTCACCTGAGGCTGCGCTTTGGTGCCTGCCTGTTGTAAGAGTGGCGATGTCTTGGCTCAGCCTTTTGTCAGTGTAGAATGGGGCTTTATAGTGGTTTAGGGGTGCTTCTTGGCAGGTAAGGGTGCAAGCAGTAGAGCATCAAGATAAGGGGAAGGAGGCAGAGCTACCCCCTCTATTTCAGGGCTCATTGCTGGGGACGGAAGCAGAGGGCCCAGGTTTCCTATCGTGTGGCCCTTTCGTCATTTAGCAGCAATGGGAAGTTACGCCGAGGACGTTTCAAGGAAGTTTAATTTTGGCATTCGGCATTGCAACACCCATTGCGACACCGTGGAAAATGTGGGTCCTGGTGTCACAGGTTCCTCATGGATGATGCTGCCAGGAGATCGCGTTGTCAGGGAGAGCCATTTCCCTAGGGATGAGGGGCTCTCACAGACCTCCTTGGGGTAACCCCTTCCTCCTCTTCTTCCTTTCCATTCTCTTCTCAGAGGGAGTGAAAGCTGTGGCCCAGGTGGTCGTCTTCAAGTCCCGGTAAGTAAAGATGCAAGAAGCCTTGTCCCGAACCTCTGTTCCGCTGGGATGGCCTGGTCGGGGCCAACAACCTCCTCTGCCCCAGATCCCCAGGGAAGCAAAGGCCAAAGGGGTCTCCACAAGTGAGCAGGCCCCTGCTTGCTCTTTGCTGCTTCTAGTGGTATTTGGGATAGTGGATCCACTCCAGACACTGCTTACAACTGTTGTAGTTCAGCCTGTGACTGTCATGTTCATGATGGGAATGGGGATGAGGGGTTTTCTGGACCTGAGTAATGTTGGCAATAGCGATGAGGGTTTGCCTGGGCCTGAGTTAAGTTCAGATGAGAGGCCCGAGGTGTCTTCTGCAGATTCACAAGGTCACATTCCTGGGAGAGGCCCTCAACAGTCTTTCTCTGAAAAACAACTGTCTTCTGAGGATGATTTGTCAGGTGCATGATTTAACAAGAGTGAAGATAGATGGCAAGACGTTTGTAAACAGAGGCAAAAGTTCTCAGACACATCGAAGGTCAATTGGTTTGCAAGAAAAGAGAGAGAAGAGATCCTTATGTTGTTGTAAGGGCAAGAGACATGCTTTCCTTTTGGTTCTGGGGTCAGGAAAAGCTTTATATTGTTACATAGGATAGAGTTGCCTCAGTCTTGTCAACGTTGGAATTTCATGACTCTTGTTTCCAAGTATTCCTAGTTTCCTGTTCCAAGTTTTGCCAGGCTCCTGATCTGTGTATTGAATTTTCATGCTGCCTTGTTCTATGGTTTTGTACTTTTGAATCTCGTGTGTTGCCTTATGCTTTGAAGTTCATTGACTATTCTTTATCTTGGGACTATACTGTTTCTTACCATTTTTATTGCTTTGCCTACATTTATTCTTCAATAAACTGCTTGCTGATTTTACCAAGCTGATGTGGTATTTAAGGTTAGAGTTCCTGCTCAGGAGTACAACAGCAACTTCCAGACTGATGGATCTCAGTGTTGTTGAAGGCTTTCATGGCCTGAATCACTGGGTTGCTGTGAGTTCTCCAGGCTCTATGGCCTTGTTCCAGAAGCATTCTCTCCTGACATTTCACCCACATCTATGACAGGTGTCCTCAGAGGTTATGAGGACAATTGAGAATTGAATTGAGAATACAGTTATAATGTCGTGAAGTAAAAGGAGGTAAGATTGAGGCAGGGGAGTGATGGAGCGTGGGGTTGTGTGTGTGTGTGCGGCGGCGGGGGGAGTGATGGAGCGTGGGGGTGCGTGTGTGTGTGTGCGGCGGCGGGGGGAGTGGGGTTGCGTGTGTGTGTGCGGCGGCGGGGGGAGTGGGGTTGCGTGTGTGTGCGGCGGTGGGGGGAGTGATGGAGCGTGGGGTTGCGTGTGTGTGTGCGGCAGCGGGGGGAGTGATGGAGCGTGGGGTTGCGTGTGTGTGTGCGGCAGGGTGTGTGTGTGTGCGGGAAGCGGCGCGGCGGGGCTTGGAGTGGGCATGGTTTCCGCAGAGGGAACGTTGGCCGGAAGGCCATGTGCGCGCGCGATGGAACTTGCGGCTGGGCGCCAATGCGCATGCTCAGTTGTTTTGCCGTTTTGTGAGTGTGTTGTGTTGTTTTTCATTTTGAGTAGATATGTTTGTACCTTGTGGGTTGTGTTATGGGCACGGGGATTTTAGTTAAGTTTCGTTGGGGGAGTTTTGAGTTTTGTTGTTTTGCCGTTTTGTGAGTGTGTTGTTGTGTTGTTTTTCATTTTGAGTAGATATGTTTGTACCTTGTGGGTTGTGTTATGGGCACGGGGATTTTGGTTAAGTTTGTTGGGGGATTTTTGAGTTTTGTTCTTTTGCCGTTTTGTGAGTGTGTTGTTGTGTTGTTTTTCATTTTGAGTAGATATGTTTGTACCTTGTGGGTTGTGTTATGGGCACAGGAATTTTGGTTAAGTTATGTTTGTACCTTTTGGGTTGTGTTATGGGCATGGGAATTTTGGTTAAGTTTCGTTGGGGGTTTTTTGAGTTTTGTTTCCTCGTTGGATGCCCCTAACAAATTTATATATATAGATAGAAAAACCACAAACAAAGTTTAAAACTTGGCATTGTGCTAAATTTCCTTTGACCAGAAGTTGGCTACTTGGAGTGCCTCTGGTGTTGCTGTGAAAAGGTCCTCCATTGTGCATGTGGCAGGGCTCAGGCTGCATTGCAGTCAGTGATGTGTGGTTTGCTCTTCTCCACACTTGCATGTGATGGACCCCACTGCGTAGCCCTATTTCTTAAGGTTGGCTCTGCATCTCATGGTACCGGAGTACAGCCTGTTCAGTGCCTTCCAAGTCACCCGGTCTTCTGTTTGCTCAGGAGGGAGTCTCTCATTCAGTATCAGCCACAGATTGACGTTCTGGGTTTGAGCCTGCCACTTTTGGACTCTCGCTTGCTGAGGTGTTCCTGCGAGTGTCTCTGTAAATCTTAGAAAACTATTTCTTGATTTAAGGTGTTGGCATGCTGACTGATATCTAAACAGAGGATGGGCCGGAGATACCTTGGTCCTTTCATTGCTGGCTGCTACTTCCCAGCAGATGTCAGGTGGTGCAATACCGGTGTAAATATCCTGTTTTAATGCGGCATGTCTCATTAAGAGCCACATCCACTGTTTTAATGTGGTGAGATGTATTCCACACTGGGCATGCATATTCAACAGCTGAGTAGCAAGCACAAGGGCAGATGTCTTCACTGTGTCTGGTTGTGATCCCCAGGTTGTGCCAGTCAGCTTTCATATGATATTATTTCTAGCACCCACTTATTACTTGATATTGAAGTAGTGCTTCTTGTAAGTCAGAGCACAGTCCAGAGTGACTCCCAAGTATTTGGGTGTGCTGTAATGCTTCAGTGGGATTCCTTTCCAGGTAATCCTCAGAGTTCGAGATTCTTGTCTGCTGTATTTTTTGCTGTATATTTTATGTTGTTCTTGGTTTGCATTGTTGTTGTTCCTGCTGGGAAGGGGGGCGGAATGCAAATAAAGTTTATTATTGTATTGTTGAAGGCTCCATGGCTGGAATCACTGGGTTGTTGTAGGTTTTTTCGGGTTATATGGCCATGTTCTAGAGCAGTGGTTCTCAACCTGTGGGTCCCCAGGTGTTTTGGCCTACAACTCCCAGAAATCCCAGCCAGTTTACAGGCTGTTGGGATTTCTGGGAGTTGGAGGCCAAAACATCTGGGGACCCACAGGTTGAGAATCAGTGTTCTAGAGGCATTCTCTCCTGACGTTTCACCTTCATCTATGGCAAGCATCCTCAGAGGTTGTGAGGTGACCTCACATAGATGCAGGTGAAACGTCAGGAGAGAATGCCTCTAGAACATGGCCATATAGCCCGAAAAAACATACAACAAGCCAAAGTTTATTATTGTTTTTATTATTATTATTTGAAACACAACAACATGGGAAGATGAGTCCACAGCAGACACTCTGCTGGCTGTTGTATTGGATCACACGTCGGACACTTCCCAATTTTTATTATTGTCATTGCAGGATCTGGGACATCAATCAGAAATCCCTTTATCTGCAGGACAATCAGTTGGTGGCTGGATACCTGCAAGGCCCTAACTCTGCAATGGAAGGTGAGTTGCCACTCAGAGCTCTGCATTTCTGATGAGAAATAAATAAAGAGGAGCAACAGTTCTTCCTTTGGCTGGACAGGTCCAGATTGGGAACAGAGCCTTTGCGGAATGGGGCACCATTGACATTGTTTGGGAATGCCACCTTTTTGGGCAGTGAACCCAAAGAGAAGCAAAATAAGAGTTTGTGTCTCTCTTGACCCAGCAGATGCTCTTTCCTTTGCCTCTTGGGTGGCCCTCAAGAACTACTATGAGGCCCAATAGTGCTCCTACCCAAACCAATATCATGTAATGATTGGTACTGGGCAGGACTGGGAAAAGGTAGGTTCACACCTTCCCTTCCATATCTGCCATTTTTCAGTGCTGTCTTCCCCTTGAGGTTGTTTTTGATGACATGGAAGGAGACAGAACACATGGGAAATGGAGGATGTGAGGGAGTGTCCACCACAAATATATAATAGTTTCAATTGTTGCATCTGATTTGTTTAAAATTGTCATTAGATTGTGTTGTTGTGAGCCATCTTGAGTACCCCACTGGGAGAAAGGTGGGATATAAAAAGAGCTAACAACAACAACAGTAACAACAACAATGACATGGGTAGGTTTAAAGAGTTGGGTCTGTTTAGAAGAGAAGGTTGAGAGGAGGCATGAAAACCATATTTGAATATTTGAAAGGTTGTCTTAAGGAAGAGGGAGCAGGCGTCCTTTCTGCAGCCCTGGAGACTGGGACTCAATAGAGCCATGGGTTCAAATGACAGGAAAGGAGATACAATCTGAACATTAGGAAGAACTTCTAGAGCTGTTCAGCAGTGGAACTCTCTGCCTTGGAGTCTGGTGGAAGCCCCTTCCTTAGAGGCTTTGAAGGAAGAACTTCTAGAGCTGTTCAGCAGTGAAACTCTCTGCCTTGGAGTCTGGAGGCTTTGAAGGAAGAACTTCTAGAGCTGTTCAGTAGTTGAACTCTCTACCTTGGAGTCTGGTGGACACCCCTTCCTTGGAGGCTTTGAAGGAAGAACTTCTAGAACTGTTCAGCAGTGAAACTCTCTGCCTTGGGGTCTGGTGGAGGCCCTTGGAGGCTTTGAAGGAAGAACTTCTAGAGCTGTTCAGCAGTGGAACTCTCTGCCTTGGAGTCTGGTGGACACCCCTTCCTTGGAGGCTTTGAAGGAAGAACTTCTAGAGCTGTTCAGCAGTGGAACTCTCTGCCTTGGAGTCTGGAGGCTTTGAAGGAAGAACTTCTAGAGCTGTTCTGCAGTAGAACTCTCTGCCTTAGAGTCTGGAGGCTTTGAGGGAAGAACGTCTAGAGCTGTTCAGCAATGGAACTCTCTGCCTTGGAGTCTGGAAGCTTTGAAGAAAGAACGTCTAGAGGTGTTTAGCAGTGAAACTCTCTGCCTTGGAGTCTGGAGGCTTTGAAGGAAGAACTTCTAGAACTGTTCAGCAGTGGAACTCTGTGCCTTGGGGTCTGGTGGAGACCCCTTCCTTGGAGGCTTTGAAACAGAGGCTGGAGGGCTTTTCCTGCCTGGCAGGGGGTTGGACTAGATGGCCCACGTGGGCTCTTCCAAGTCTATTATCCTATGAATAGCAATAATAATACCAGAATGCTCCTGAGAAGCTGATGGCGCCTCTCTCTCTCTCCCTCCCTCTCTCCTTGCCTTTTCTTTCTTCATCCCTCAGAGAAGTTTTACTGGGTCCACAACCTGGCCTTTGAGCACCAGAAATCCCCGGTCATCTTGAGCATCCAGGATGGGAAGAAGTGCCTGGCCTGCTCTCCGGGGGCCAAGCCTGCCCTGCAGCTGGAGGTGAGCCGAGGCGAGAGAAGCCGGGGCCTCACCTGCACCCACCGCTTGCCTTTGTGGCCCCCACCACTATATTCCCCACAAGAGGGTCCACCTGGAAGGGGTGTCCGTGTGCATGCGTGTGCACAGGGAGTCAGGCTGGCCCTGCTTGTCACCTGGTGATTCGTTCTGTAGCTTTGTTCTTAAGTTGTGGGGGGAATCCTTTGTTGGGAGGTGTTAACTGGCCCTGATTGTTTCTTGTCTGGATTTCTCTGTATTTTGAGTGTTCCCCCTTATTTACTGTCTTGATTTTAGAGGTTTTTTTTAATACTGGGAGCCAGATTATGTTCATTTTCATGGTTTCCTCCTTTCTGTTGACATTGTCTACATGCTTCTTGCGGATTTCAATGGTTCCCCTGTGTCGTCTGACATGGTGGTTGTGAGAGTGGTCCAGCATTTCTGTGTTCTCCAATAATAATATGCTGTGCCCAGGTTGGTTCACCAAGTGCTCTGCTACGGCTGACTTCTCTGGCTGGATTAGTCTGCAGTGCCTTTCATATTCCTTGATTCATGTTCTGTAGTTGAACTCATAAGTAAGTCAGAACAGGTACATAGTAAAATCCAGCCAAAACCATAGATTTTTTCACCTTTGGGTAGAATTGTTGTTCATTCGTTCAGTCGTCTCCGACTCTTCGTGACCTCATGGACCAGCCCACGCCAGAGCTCCCTGTCGGCCGTCACCACCCCCAGCTCCTTCACGGTCAGTCCAGTCACTTCAAGGATGCCATCCATCCATCTTGCCCTTGGTCGGCCCCTCTTCCTTTTACCTTCCACTTTCCCCAGCATAATTGTCTTCTCTAGGCTTTCCTGTCTCCTCATGATGTGGCCAAAGTACTTCAACTTTGTCTCTAGTATCCTTCCCTCCAGTGAGCAGTCGGGCTTTATTTCCTGGAAGATGGACTGGTTGGATCTTCTCACAGTCCAAGGCACTCTCAGAACTTTCCTCCAACACCACAGCTCAAAAGCATCGATCTTCCTTCGCTCAGCCTTCCCTAAGGTCCAGCTCTCACATCCGTAGGTTACTACAGGGAATACCATGGCTTTGACTAGGCGGATCTTTGTTGCCAGTCTGATGTCGCTACTCTTTACTATTTTATCGAGATTGGACATTGCTCTCCTCCCAAGAAGTAAGCGTCTTCTGATTTCCTGGCCACAGTCTGCATCTGCAGTAATCTTTGCACCTAGAAATACAAAGTCTGTCACGGCCTCCACATTTTCTCCCTCTATTTTCCAGTCGTCAATCATTCTTGTTGCCATAATCTTGGTTTTTTTGATGTTTAGCTGCAACCCAGCTTTTGCGCTTTCTTCTTTCACCTTGATTAGAAGGCTCCTCAGCTCCTCCTCACTTTTGGCCATCAGAGTGGTGTCATCTGCATATCTGAGGTTGTTAATGTTTCTTCCAGCAATTTTCACCCCAGCTTTGCATTCCTCAAGCCCCGCACATCCTCGCATGATGTGTTCTGCATACAAGTTAAAAAGGTTGGGTGAGAGTATGCAGCCTTGCCGTACGCCTTTCCCAATCTTGAACCAGTCTGTTGTTCCGTGGTCAGTTCTGGCTGTTGCTACTTGGTCCTTGTACAGATTCCTCAGGAGAGAGACAAGGTGGCTTGGGATGCCCATCCCACCAAGAACTTGCCACAATTTATTATGATCCACACAGTCAAAGGCTTTAGAATAGTCAATGAAGCAGAAGTAGATGTTTTTCTGAAACTCCCTGCCTTTCTCCATTATCCAGCGGATATTGGCAATCTGGTCTCTCGTTCCTCTGCCTTTTCTAAACCCAGCTTGAACATCTGGCAACTCTCGCTCCATGTCTTGCTGGAGTCTTCCTTGCAGGATCTTGAGCATTACCTTACTGGCATGAGAAATAAGGGCCACTGTACGGAAGTTGGAGCAGTCTTTCGCATTTCCCTTTTTTGGTATGGGGATATAAGTGGATTTTTTCCAGTCTGATGGCCATTCTTGTGTTTTCCATATTGGGTAGAATAGGGAAGGGTTAACACCCCTGTGGTGTTTGATTTGCTGTCCGTGTCCCTATTTAGAGGATTCCTTCTCACTTTCCATCCCTGTGAAGATTAGATTTTGGAAAATTTTGCTTCTTGTGGAAACAAGGATAGATAAACCTATCCTTGGTGAAGACCTCTTTACCCCATGATAATGACTCTTCCAGGAGTGGATTTTCCCTTCCTTCCAAGGGGAAGATTCCTTTCATGTCTTGTTGCCTCTCCCTGTTCTTAACTAAGTCATTTTCAAGCTGGATGTTTGTAACTCGAGGATGGCATGCATGTTCGTGATGAGTGTGTCACGGGCAAGTCTCTTCCTGGGCACCTGGGGCACTTCCAGTAGGCCTGGGTAACAACGGAAAAATTTGTTTCTAAAATCGATTTGTATTTGGGGGTTTTTTTTGTTTCGATATTTAAAATAATTACAAAATTTTCCTTTTAAAAAGTTCGATATTTACGAAATTTTGTAAATGGTAAAAAATTAACGAATCGATTTCCGAAACAATAACGAATCGATTCGTTAATGGCGGACGCGACCGCGAAATACGCTAAAAAACCTCCAAAACCTTCTGAAGCTTCCCTCTCCCTCTGTTGTTGACTGTTGGTGTGATATTATATTTTTTTTTCACTAATTAAACCATAAAACTGGCCCAGACATGCGGAAATAATAACGAAACGACCTCAAAACAATAACGAAACGAATACAATATCAAAATACGAAGCATTTACAAAACGTTTTTGAAAATTCGTTTTTTTTAATAATTGCTCCAGAATGGTTCGTTATCGTTTTGTAATTGAAAAAATTAACGAATTATTAACGAATTACGAATTAACGAAACGAAACCGCCCAGCCCTAACTTCCAGGAGTGTGTGTAGGGGATTACACACACTCTCCTCTCTGCTTAACTATCTCCCTTTGCCTTTTCTTCACAGAGTGTCAACATCACGGAGCTGCCCAAGAAGGGCCGCCGCCGCCAGGAGTCCACCCGCTTCACCTTCTTCCTCTCCAACCGGGATGGGATCTCGCGCTTCGAGTCGGCTGCCCATCCAGGCTGGTTCCTCTGCACATCGGCCAGGAGCAACGAGCCCCTCGCCCTCACCCGGGACCCTGGCCCCAACCATGTGGTGGACTTCTACTTCCAGCCATGCTGAAGCCTTTACCCCACAGATCCCCATGTGCCCCAGCACCGCAGAGCTGCTCCTATACAAAGATGCACCCTTCACTGTTCATTCTAGGCCAGGGGTCCTCAAACTACGGCCCGCAGGCCGAATACAGCCCTCTAAGGTCATTTACCCGGCCCTCGCTCAGGGTCAACCTAAGTATGAAACGACTTGAAAGCACACAACTACAACAATCCTATCTCATCAGGCAAAATCAGGCCCATGCTTCCCATTGAAATATTAAGTTTTTATTTGTTAAAAGTATTCTTCATTTTAATTATTTTATTGTTTTAAGTGTTTTTTGCACTACAAATAAGATATGTGCAGTGTGTATAGGAATTCATTCATATTTTTTTCAAATTATAATCCGGCCCTCCAACAGTTTGAGGGACTGTGACCTGGCCCTCTGTTTAAAAAGTTTGAGGACTCCTGTTCTAGGCTTATGTCATCTGCTAAGAGCCAGACTTCTTCTCTGGGCCACAGGATTTTTTAAAAATATTTTTATTGTGGTTTTCTTTTACAGTGTGAATTTAAAAAGACTTTGAGAAGGGGAAAGAAAGAAAAAAAATAGAGAAGAAAGGGAAAGGAGGGGAAACAAAGAAAGGGAAAGAAAGAAAATGAGAAAAAAGGATAAAATTATTGTGTTGATCTTCCCAATCTTCATCTTTGTGGTGAACATCAATTCATCCAGACGTCCCCTGGGCAACGTCCTTGCAGACGGCCAATTCTCTCACACCAGAAGCGACTTGCAGTTTCTCAGGTCGCTCCTGACACGACAAAAAAAAATCTTTGTGGTTATATACTGTTCCTTCTGTTTTTGCTTTTCTATTTGCTCCTCTTTCACCTGATGTCTTGGAGTGCTCATTTATTTTTCTCTAATATTATTATTGTTATCTACCCCTGAATATTCTTTAAATCTTCAAATTAATTTTAATATCTTTCATGTAATCCATTACTAATGTCCAATCTGTTGTTTTCAAGAATCTGCCTTGTGTTTTTGCTACTAAAAAGGTCAGTTTATCCATACTCAACAACAACAACTTTTTATTGATTAGCCAGTTGGCGTTATCAAAACAGACATACAAATACATCTAGTCCTCTTAAAATAAAATACAAATATACAGGTGTTTGTTACCTTGAATCTTGTCTATCCATAAGTCTGTAGAGGGTGTTTTATTTTGTCTCCACATTCTCGCATAGACGATCCCTCCGGGCCACAGGATAGACCATTGTGCTTTGGTATGCTTAATTCAGCACAGGGTCCCATTGGCCAGAGAGGGACCATCTTCCTGTCCCTTCAAAATATGTTTGCAATTCATTTTGCTTCTTTGTTGTTGTTCATTCGTTCAGTCGTTTCCAACTCTTTGTGACCTCATGGACCAGCCCACGCCAGAGCTCCCTGTCAGCTGTCACCACCCCCAGCTCCTTCAAGGTCAAGCCAGTCACTTCAGGGATAACATCCATCCAACTTGCCCTTGGTCGGCCCCTCTTCCTTTTACTTCCACTTTCCCCAGCATCATTGTCTTCCTTTCCTTTCTTCTCGTGTGGCCAAAGTACTTCATCTTTGCCTTTACTATCCTTCCCTCCAATGAGCAGTCAGGCTTTATTTCCTGAAGTATGGACTGGCTGGATCTTCTCGCAGTCCAATCACTCTTAGAACTTTCCTCCAACACCACAGTTCAAAAGCACCTATCTTCCTTCGCTCAGCCTTCCCTATGGTCCATCTCTCATATACGTAAGTGACTACGGGGAATACTATTGCTTTGACTATGCGGATCTTTGTTGCCAGCGTGATGTCTCTACTCTTCACGATTTTATCAAGATTGGACATTGCTCTCCTCCCAAGAAGTAAGTGTGTCCTGATTTCCTGGCTGCAGTCTGCATCTGCAGTCATCTTTACACCTAGAAATACAAAGTCTGTCACGGCCTCCACGTTTTCTCCCTCTATTTCCCAGTTGTCAATCACTCTTGTTGCCATAATCTTGGTTTTTTTATGTTTAACTGCAACCCAGCTTTTGTGCTTTTGTGCTTTCTTTTTTCACCTTGATTAGAAGGCTCCTCAGCTCCTCCTCACTTTTGGCCATCAAAGTGGTGTCATCTGCATATCCCTCGAATGGAGGTGAGAACACTGGTATACAAAACTACCAAATAAATAAGGTTGTTAATGTTTCTTCCAGCAATTTTAACCCCAGCCTTGCGTTCATCCAACTCCGCACATCGCATGATGTGTTCTGCATACAAGTTGAATAGGTTGGGTGAGAGGATACAACCCTGCCGTACACCTTTCCCAATCTTAAACCAGTCTGTTGTTCCATGGTCAGTTCTGACTGTTGCTACTTGGTCCTTATATAGATTCCTTATACAGGGATTCCTGAGACTGTCTATATGAATAAAAATGTAATGTTCATTTGTGAGATTAACATAACAAAACTCAAAAACCACTGGACAAATTGACACCAAATTTGGACACAAGACACCTATCAGGCCAACGAGTGACCATCACTCATAAAAACACTGAAAAACACAGTGGAAGGGGCTTAAAAAGCCAAAAAAATAAAAAAATACATTACAATGCGTGCGCATAACTACATATATGCACATACACACACACACATATATATACACACAAAAAACACATATACACAGGTTGGGCCACAGCAACGCATGGCAGGGGCTGGCTAGTCAGAAATATTTGTTTTCTGATGGTCTTTGGCAACCCTTTTGAAACCTGCTTGCAACCCACCATGGGTCCCAACCCCCAGGTTGAGTAACACTGCTCTAGTGTTTCAATGAAGATCTCATCATTGAGTCTCAACCAATTCAACATATTATCAAAGGCTTTCCTGGCCGGAATCACTGGGTTGCTGTAAGTTTTCCGAGTTGTATGGCCATTGTAGCAAAATTGCTACTCTATGTTAAAAATTTGGTGTATAGCTCTATGTTTACATATGGCAGATAGGGAAGAATAGGCACAGACAGGGTAGCAACAGCAGAGATAGGATTCATTTGCATATGGAAGCCGATTGGTCATATGCAGATTAGCGTAGGCCCAGGATTTGAACAGGTTGCTAGGCCAAAATGACAGTTGGGGAGAGCCGAGCTAAACATTCCAAAGGGGCGGAGCCAAAGTTTAAAAATAGGCAGTTAGAGAGTCAAAAGAGTTAGTTAGGATTTGCTGTTTGTGAGGTGCAGTTAGGAAGTTAGGAATTGCTGTTTGTGAGGTACAGTTAGAGAGTTAGGGATTCCTGTTTGTGAGAGACAGTTAGGAACTTCTGTGAGAGAAAAGAGTTAGGAATTCCTGTTAGAAATAAACAGTAATGAAGATGTGTTAAAGACTTCTGATATATATGGAAGCAGTTAGTTAAATAGATCTCAAGTTTTAGGAACATAAAGCCAGTGGTGCTTTAGTCAGAACATAATTTTAGTCAAGAGTGTGTAAAGCAAGTAACATGTTTGTGAATGAGAAACATTGAAAGTCTATTTCAGAAAAGTAAACCAAGTGTATTATACTGACTGTAAGTCTCAAGATTGCAACAAAACACAAATGTAACCACAAGCGTTTGGAGCCTGCAGTTATAAATAATCTGTGTTACTTTGTTATACAGAAGTGTGTCTCGGTGCCTGTACAAAGGTTAAACAGCACACAGAAAGTCCCAGCAAATATAAAAGAAGAAACTGAATCCTTATAAGAGTAAAGAGGTTTTTCTTAAATAAAGAAATAGTCTCCCTCCCTCGCTACAATATAAAATGGTGGCAGCGGTGGGATAGAAAATAAAGGTCTCCCCTGCCACACAACAGTGCCTATAATTCCTCACAGCCATGTTCCAGAAGCATTCGCTTCTGACGTTTCACCTGCATCTATGGCAGGCATCCTCAGAGGTTGTGAAATTTCAGGAGTAGAACAATAATTGTAAAGTAAGGACCACACTATTAAACATGAATAACTAACACTTTCAAACTAGGAGCACCTTCCCTGTCCTCTGCAGCACAAAAACTTGGCTTTGTTGGTAGGTGGGAGGGAAGGAAGGGCCTTTGCAGCAAAAGTGGGTTGTTGTTGCTGCAACTCCTTCTGTTGTTGTATGCCTTCCAGCTGTTTTCAATGTCCTCCTTGCAACTATACTCCTAAATAAATCCCCACAAATCGCATCAGGATCATCCAACAGAACTTTTGTATCACGCCTGTCTGCTTTTCCAAAGTTTTGTGTCTCCACAAAACTGTAGTATTTTGGGTGCTTTTTTTTCATTTTATGCTTTAAATTGTACCGCTCTTTGATGTTTTTCCCATCTCTTGTTATGCTACTCGCCAAAGAGCAATATGATAAGTGTTAATAAAAAAAAATTAACACCATCAGGGCTGGATTGCTCTTCACGGCGTGCATTTCCTTGCACCTGTCTCTCTTCGTTTTGATCATCATTTCCTGGGTTCATTAGAGTGGAACGCGTTCCGCTCCATGACAGGATGTTTGCTTCACTCTAGAACCCTGAACCAGGTTGCGGTGTTTCTTTTTCGACATTTATTTTTCTATGAAGTGGTTACAGATTAATCAAAACCTAAAGAAGGAAAAGGAAAATGCAGCTTTTCCTGGGTTGGGGGGAGGCTCCTGCTAAGGCTGAGAGGAAGACCAACCAATTGCTAGATGGAGGGGCTGCCTAGGTTTCCCAGGTCAGATGCACCACCAGAGGCTACAATAAATAATAATAATAATAATAATAATAATAATAATAAATAATATAAAATAATAATAAATAATATAAAAAAACAAGAAAACTGATGACAATCCACTACGCATTACATCCGCGTAGTGATGTCAACAGACTTTACCTGCCCAGAAAATCAGGAGGCAGAGAGAGGGCTTCTGCAAGTGAAACAAACAGTAGAAGAAGAAAAACATGTGTTGGCAGATTATGGCAGTCAAGAACCAACATTGAGGGAAGTCAAGAGTAGAATGCTTCAAGTGCAAAAGACAAAGAGGGAATACCATAAAAACACAATCCAGAGCAGAAGAGAAAATTGTCAAAAGAAGGCTCTCCATGGACAGTTCCTGGCAAAAATTGAGAGCCAAATTGACAAAGAAAAGACATCTTTGGCTCACAAATGGAACTCTGAAAAAGGAGAGAAAGGAGGGCCTGATTCTGGCAGCCCAAGAACAAGCCATTCAAACCAATGCCATCAAAGTCAGAATTGAAAAGTCGACAAAAGATCCCAAATGGAGACTCTGCAAGGAAGCAGATGAAACAATAGATCACATCCTCAGCTGCTGCAAGAAGATCGCGCAGACAGACTCCAAGCAGAGGCAGAACACCGTTGCTCAGATGATCCATTGGAAGTTATGCCACAAACACCATCTGCCTGCGACAAAGAACTGGTGGGATCACAAGCTGGAAAAAGTTACAGAGAATGAACACGCCAAACTCCTCTGGGACTTCCGGATTCAGACTGATAGTGTTTTGGAGCGCAAGACTCCTGACCTCACAATCATGTTAAAAAAACAAAGTATGGATTGTTGATATTGCAATCCCAGGCGACAGCAGGATTGAAGAGAAGCAACTGGAAAAGATGACATGATATGAGGATTTAAAGATTGAACTGCAAAAACTTTGGCACAAGCCAGTCAAGGTGGTCCCAGTGGTGATCAGCACACTGGGTGCAGTGACTAAAGACCTTGGCCTGCACTTAAACACAATCAGTGCTGACAAAATTACCATCTGCCAGTTGCAAAAGGCCATTTTACTGGGATCTGCATGCATTATTCGCCGATACATCACACAGTCCTAGACACTTGAGAAGTGTCTGACGTGTGATCCAATACAACAGCCAGCAGAGTGTCTGCTGTGGACTCATCTTCTTGTGTTTCAAAATAATAATAATAATAATAATAATAATAATAATAATAATAAAATCACACAGTCCTAGACACTTGGGAAGTGTCCGACGTGTGATCCAATACAACAGCCAGCAGAGTGTCTGCTGTGGACTCATCTTCTTGTGCTTCAAAAAATAATAATAATAATAATAATAATAATAATAATAATAATAATAATAATAAATCACACAGTCCTAGACACTTGGGAAGTGTCCGACGTGTGATCCAATACAACAGCCAGCAGAGTGTCTGCTGTGGACTCATCTTGTTGTGCTTCAAATAATAATAATAGAATATAATGATATATAATAATAATATTGTAATATAATAATACTGATTTAATTAACTATAATACTACTGAATATATAAAATGATATTCTGTTTTATTATTCTACATTTCTATATTTTAAGTTGTAATGTTTTTGATTGTGAGCCGCTTTGAATCTCCGTATGAAGAGATAAAGCGGGATATAAATATATATTTTTCTATATATATGGAACCCCCTAGTGGTGCAGTAGATTAAACCGCTGAGCTGATGAACTTGCTGACCAAAAGGTAAGCAGTTCGAATACGAGGAGCGGGGTGAGCTCCTGCTGTTAGCCCCAGCTTCTGCCAAGCTAGCAGTTCAAAAAGATGCAAATGTGAGTAGATCAATTGGTACCGTTCTGGTGGGAAGGTAAGGCTACTCCATGCAGTCATGCCAGTGGCTGCATAGCCTTGGAGGTGTCTATGCACAATGCCGGTTCTTTGCTTTAGAAATGGAGATGAGCACTAACCCCCAGAGTCAGGCACAACTGGACTTAATGTCAGGGGAAAACTTTT
The DNA here is from genome assembly GCF_025583915.1 of Anolis sagrei ordinatus. Taxonomy (NCBI): domain Eukaryota; kingdom Metazoa; phylum Chordata; class Lepidosauria; order Squamata; family Anolidae; genus Anolis; species Anolis sagrei. The sequence goes on along the minus strand of NW_026847882.1, from coordinate 21,493,577 downwards.
ACATATACATGCACAGGGCCGCAGCCAGAGGGAGGGGTTTAAAAGTTCAACCCTGTCATGAAATGTGTCAGGTTAAAAAAGAAACCTGGTTTACTCATAAATTGGTTGACCAGTTAAAATTCATGAATAAACCAGGGTTGGGGGGGGGTTAGAACCCTTAAACCCCCTCCCTCTGGCTACGGCCCTGCATACATATATATGTGTGTGTATAAATGTAATGTTCGTTTGTGGGATTAACATAACTCAAAAACCACTGGATGAATTGACACCAAATTTGGACACAATACACCTATCAGGCCGATGAGTGACCATCACTCTTAAAAACATGAAAAACACAGCAGAAGAGACTTAGAAAGCAAAAAATAAAAAAAAATACATTATAACGCATATGCAAAACCACTGCACAAACTCACATATACACACATATACACAAATATATACACACACAAAGCACATATACACAGTCAGGCACAGCAAAGCGTGGCAGGGGACGGCTAGTATACAACTAAAAATTCAGCAATAACCCCAAAGGGTGTTGGGGAAGGCACGTGACCTTGGGCCGCTCTCTTTGGTGTCAAAGTGGCCCCACAAGAGGAAGAGGAGGAAACCGGGCCCCTGAATTGCATCAGGTTTCTGTGCGGTTGCCTCCACCGCTGGGACTTCCTGTTCAGAAGACAAGTGTCAGCGTCAGACGAGCCAAGTGTGGCAAGCGGGGGCCTTGCTTCGGGGGCCCCAGAGAAAGGGGAAGGCCCCGTCCTTCTGGGCCTTAGATGGTCCGTTTGCCATTCAGGAGGAGCCTGCTTCACAAGAGGCCCATTCCCTAAAGAGAAGCAGAGCCAAGCCACGGAGGAGCATCTGGCTCAGGAGCCCAAGCCGTCTGTATCTGGTGAGTCTATAGAAGGAGCAGGAGAAGATCTCCAATGGACTACCTAGAGCTCAGATTGGGGGTCTTCACTAGGACCTTCCAAGGAGGCTCCACTGGGCTACCTAGAGCTCAGATTGGGGGTCTTCACTAGGAACGCCCTTCCTATGGAGGTAAGATCAGCCCCCTCGCTAATGGTGTTCCATAGAAGATTAAAAACTTGGATGTTTGAACGGGCATTCGGTTAAACAGTGCAATGAATGTGATGATTACAGGAATGGAAATTTGGACGACGGATTGGATCACGACTCTAGTTATGAGATGCATTGTGTTGTCTATTGTTGTGTCAATATTGTATATTATGCTTTTATGGTTTTAAATTGTATATCGTTGATTGATTCTTATCCTTGTTGTAAACCGCGTTGAGTCGCCTGTTGGGCTGAGAAACTGCGGTATACAAGTAAAGTAAATAAAATAAATAAATAAATAGGACCTTCCAAGGAGGCTCCAATGGACTACCTAGAGCTCAGATTGGGGGTCTTCACTAGGACCTTCCAAGGAGGCTCCACTGGGCTACCTGGAGCTCAGATTGGGGGTCTTCTTCCAAGGAGGCTCCATTGAGCTACCTAGAGCTCAGATTGGGGGTCTTCACTAGGACCTTCCAAGGATGCTTCATTGGGCTACCTAGAGCTCGGATTGGGGGTCTTGACTGGGACCTTCCAAGGAGGCTCCATTGGGCTACCTAGAGCTCAGATTGGGGGTCTTCACTAGGACCTTCCAAGGATGCTTCATTGGGCTACCTAGAGCTTGGATTGGGGGTCTTGACTGGGACCTTCCAAGGATACTCTATTGGGCTATCTAGAGCTCAGATTGGGGGTTTTCACTAGGACCTTCCAAGGATACCCCATTGGGTTACCTAGAACTCAGATTGGGGGTCTTCACTAGGAACTTCCAAGGATACTCCATTGGGTTACCTAGAGCTCAGATTGGGGGTTATCACTGGGACCTTCCAAGGATACTCTATTGGGCTACCTAGAGCTCAGATTGGGGGGTCTTCACTAGGACCTTCCAAGGATACTCCATTGGGCTACCTAGAGCTCAGATTGGGGGTCTTCACTAGGACCTTCCAAGGATACTCCATTGGGTTACCTAGAGCTCAGATTGGGGGTCTTCACTAGGATCTTCTAATGATACTCCATTGGGTTACCTAGAGCTCAGATTGGGGGTCTTCACTAGGACCTTTCAAGGATACTCCATTGGGTTACCTAGAGCTCAGATTGGGGGTCTTCACTAGGACCTCCCAAGGAGACTCCATTGGGTTACCTAGAGCTCAGATTGGGGGTCTTCACTAGGATCTTCCAATGATACTCCATTGGATTACCTAGAGCTCAGATTGGGGGTCTTCACTAGGACCTCCCAAGGAGACTCCATTGGATTACCTAGAGCTCAGATTGGGGGTCTTCACTAGGACCTCCCAAGGAGACTCCATTGGGTTACCTAGAGCTCAGATTGGGGGTCTTCACTGGGACCCTCCAAGGATACTCCATTGGGCTACCTAGAGCTCAGATTGGGGGTCTTCACTAGGACCTTCCAAGGATACTCCATTGGGCTACCTAGAGCTCAGATTGGGGGTCTTCACTAGGACCTTCCAAGGAGACTTCTTAAGCTGCAGGAAACAGAAGGCGAAGAGGGAAAACAAAGAGGAAGAGGAGGAGGATGGGTGGTTTTGGAAAATGCCATTCATAACCTTTTGGGGGAAACTATAAATCTTTTGGAAAGGCATGACCTTGTTAGAGATTGTAACCTTTCTTAAAGTATGATCTTCCTGAGAAGAGTTCAAAACTCACTTGAATCAACCTTCTCCTTAGTGGCAAATATCTACAAGTATTCCTGCAAATTGGTCTTTGAACTGTTAGGAACAAAGATATGCCAATACACAAAAACATATATAGCAGAGTTTCAGAAGTGTCCTTTTCAGTTGACCCCCAAAATCGACTCTCCCTCAAAACATCTTAGTTTAAATCATGCTCTCAAGAGACCAAAAATAAGTAGATGTCATTAAAAGTAACAGTTGGTTTACTCACAGACTTCATGTATTCAGCATGCAGGTATATTGCATATCAATCCATTTACAGATAAGATTTGAAATAGTGATTTTTTTTTGTGATGCGTCATCTGTTATATGTCTCTTTGTTGGCATTGAAAGTCTGCCATATGTGTTAGAAACCACCCAGGAAGATAAGGCAGTCAATAAATAAATTATTATTATTATTATTATTATTATTATTATTATTATTATTATTATTATTATTTGATATGCAACAAGATGAGTCCACAGCGAACAAGATCCCTATGCTGGCTGTTGTATTTGAACACAAAAGATCCCAGTAAGGTGGCCTTTTGCAGCTGACAGATGGTAATTTTGTCAGTGCCGATTGTTTTCAAGTGCAGGCCACGGTCTTGAGGTACTGCACCCAGTGTGCCGATCACCACTGGGACTTCCTTGACTGGCTTGTGCCAGAGTCTTTGCAGTTCGATCTTTAAATCCTCATGTCATGTAAGTTTTTCCAGTTGCTTCTTGTCAATTCTGCTGTCACCTGGGATGATGATGATTACTTTCTCTGTGTAGATAACACAGGGCATCTTTCTTACAATCAGCAGTCCCAAGCCTAAAGCATCTCACTGTTCTGAGGGTCTAATGGAGTCTTTTCTCTGAAGCATTCTGTTTCTACTTCTAAAATATATTATATACAATAATATAATAATAAATATAATTGTAATTATATGATATAATATTATAATATAATAAAAATATAATATGCTATAGCAGGATGTCCCTCCTGCAGATATTCTTATTATTAGTAATAATAATATATGCTAATACAATAATTATAATTATAATTATATAATAATATAATAATAATAATATAATGTTCTATAGCAGGATGTCCCTCCTGCAGATAATTATTATTAATATTATAATAATTTAACACAATAATACAATAATATAATAATAATATAATATAATGTGCTATAGTAGGGTGTCTCTCCTGCAGATTACTAATAAGAATATGATACAATAATATAATAATATATTATATAATAATAATAATAATAATAATAATAATAATAATAATAATAATACATGTGCTATAGCAGGCTGTCCCTCCTACTGATAATTAATAATAATAATAATAATAATAATAAAAGAACAATAACAAAATAAATATAATTATAATAATATAATATAATAATGTGCTATAGCAGAATGTCCCTCCTTCAGATAATTATTATTAATAATAATATATAATAATTACAATAATAGACTAAGTATAATTATAATATAATATAGTATATTGTGCTATAGCAGAATGTTCCTCCTGCAGATAATTATTATTAATAATACAATACAATAATATAATTATTATAATAATAATCATATAATATATTATAATATAATAATATAACATGTTATAGCAAGATGTCCCTGCTGCAGATTATAATAATATAATAGTTACAATAATAGAATAATAAATGTAATAATATAGTATAAGTGCTATAGCAAAATGTCCCTCATGTAGATAATAATTGGTAATATAATACAATAATATAATATTATTGTATAATAATAATATAATGTGCTATAGCAAGATGTCCCTGCTGCAGATAATTAATAATATAATGACAATAACAGAATAATAATAATAATAATAATAATAATAATAATAATAATAATCTATATAAATAAAATGCAATGTTCATTTGTGGGATTAACATAACTCAAAAACCACTGGATGAATTGACATCAAATTTGGACACAATACACCTCTCAGGCCAATGAATGACCATGACACATAAAAACACTGGAAAACATAGCAGAAGAGATTTAAGAATCCAAAAAAAATAAAATACATTAAAATGCATGTGCAAAACCACAAATATACACATATATACACACAAACAAAACACATATACACAGACTGGGCCATATCAACGTGTGGCAGGGGATGGCTAGTAATATAATATAATGTGCTATAGCAAAATGCCTCTACTGCTGATAATAATTATTAATAATATAATAGTAATATAATTATAGGTGAAAGGTAGTCCCCTGACATTAAGTCCAGTCATGTCTGACTCTGGGGTGTGGTGCTCATCTCCATTTCTAAGCCGAAGAGCCAGCATTGTCCGTAGACACCTCCAAGTCATGTGGCCGGCATGACTGCATGGAGCGCTGTTACCTTCCCGCCGGAGCGGTACCTATTGATCTACTCACATTTGCATGTTTTCGAACTGCTAGGTTGGCAGAAGCTAGGGCTGACAGCGGAAGCTCACGCCGCTCCCCGGAATCGAACCTGTGACCTTTCGATCAACAAGCTCAACAGCTCAGTGCTTTAACCCACTGCACCACCGGGGGCTCCCGGTTATAATTATATCTATATATATATAAATGCTCTGGTCATAATGAGCGCCTTAAAAACAAACGAACCAATGAACAAAATCACACCAAATTTGGCAACAAAACATCTCACAATACAAGGAGTGACCATCACTCAAAAAATTATGATTTTGTCATTTGGGAGTTGTAGTTGATGGGATTTATAGTTCACCTACAATCAAACAGCATTCTGAACTCCATCATCGATGGAATTGAACCAAACTTGGCACACAGAACTCCCATGACCAACAGAAAATACTGGAAGGGTTTGTTGGGCATTGATCTTGAATTTGGGAGTTGTAGATCACCTACATCCAGAGAGCACTGTGGACTCAAACAATGATGGATCTGGACCAAACTTGGCACAAGCACTCAATACTCCCAAATATGAACACAGATGGAGTTTAGAGGAAATAGACTCTGACATTTGGGAGTTGTAGTCACTGGGATTCACAGTTCACCTGTAATCAAAGAGCATTCTGAAGCCCACGAACGACAGAATCAGGGCAAACTTCCCACACAGAACCCCCATGACCATCAGAAAATACTTAAGGCCATCCAATCCAACTCCCTTCAACAGGGCAAGAAAACGTAATCAAAGTCCTCCTGACAAAGAGCCATCCAGCCATTGATATAGATAGATAGATAGATATGATTGATATGATTCACAAACAGAGAGATATAGTATCATAGGTTTGAAAGGGACCCTTAAAGAAGGACAATGATATCCACATCAACACTGACAAAGAAACAGCAAGAAATACTGTTTACCCACAAGCATAATTATATATACTAGAAACCAACACTTTCTCATTACTTTATTTCCCAGATCAACAGACTGGGCCACAGCAACGCGTGGCAGGGGACAGCTAGTATTATTATAATATAATAATTTGCTATAGCACAAAATGTCCCTCCTGCAGATAATTAAAATTATTAATAATATAATACATCAATATAATAGAATATTACAATAATAGAATAATAATAATAATAATAATAATAATAATAATAATAATAATAATAATAATCTAATGTGCTCTAGGAGGGTGTCTCTCCCTCCCTCCTGCAGAAACAAAGTTTGAGCAGTTTCATAAACTTTTCCCATCAATGTTCTTAGGCCAGAACCGCTTAGGCAATGGCATTGGCAACACAGGAACAAAAGTCACAGTGTTGTGTGGATATAATGTTGCAGTTTGTGTCCCAAGCCTTTTTGTTTTGGCCTTGAGATACACAGTGTCCTCCCCATCCCAAGAACGGCCAGCCTTCCTGCCTGTGTTCGAAGGGGGCGGGGCCAGGGGCGAGGGGCGGGGCTTCCTCCTCCTCCTCTTCCTCCTCCTTTTCCGGAGGGAGGGGTCCCACAGAGATCTGCAAGACGCACCCCCCTCTTCTTCCTCTTCCTCTTCTTCTTCCTCCTCCTCCGGGCAGGTAAGGCTAGCTTCCGGGAAATCAGAGCCTTTAGCCAAACTCTGCAATGTTTTTGGGAAGTTTCCGGGAAGAGAAAGGCCTTCCCTTCTCCGTCTGGCCATCAGTCGGGAGGGCTCAGGTTGTGTTTTTCCTGCTCTGGCAGAAAGGAAAAGGGATTGGACTGGAGAGCGGTTTTCAGCCTTTATCTACTTAATATAGCTCCATGGGCATCTGTCGGGAGGGTTTGGATGGTGCTTTTCTTGCCTAGCAGAAGAGGTTGTACTAGATAGCCTTTTTGGGGACTCTTCCGCTCGATATCACAGCTCTAGCATTCTATGGTTCTATCCTAGTCGCCATCATCATAATAATAATCAGAAGCTGGATGGTCATTTGTTGGGAAGACTTAGATGGTGCTTTTCTTGCCTAGCAGAAGAGGGTTGGACTAGATAGCCTTTGGGGGATTTTTTCCAGCTCTAGCATTCTATGGTTCTATTCTAAGAAGAAGAAGAAGAAGAAGAAGAGGAGGAAGAGGAAGAGGAGGAGGAGGAGGAGGAGGAGGAGGGAGCTGGATGGTCATCTGTTGGGAAGGCTTACATGGTGTTTGTTTGGGGTGTTAGGTCTTCCTACTTGGCAGAAAGGGGTTGGACTGGATGCCCTTCGAGGCTACTTTCCAGCTCTGGCATTCTATGGTTCTATCCTAATCATCGTCATCATCATCATAATAATCAGAAGTTGGATGGTCATCTGTTGGGAAGGCTTAGATGGTGCTTTTCTTGCCTAGCCGAAGAGGTTCTACTAGATAGCCTTTTGGGGGACTCTTCCAGCTCTAGAATTCTATGGTTCTATCCTAGTCATGATAATAATAATAATCAGAAGCTGGATGGTCATCTGTTGGAAAGGCTTAGACTGTGTCTTCCTGCCTGGCAGAAGGAGGTCAGACTGGATGACCTTCGGGGCTACTTTCCAGCTCTGGCATTCTGTGGTTCTATCCTAATCATCATCATCATAATCAGAAGTTGGATGGTCATCTGTCAGGAAGGCTTAGATGATGTCTTCCTGCCTGGCAGAAAGGGGTTGGACTGGATGACCTTCGGGGCTGCTTTCTAGCTCTGGCATTCTGTGGTTCAAATTAATAATAATAAGATAACAATAATAAACAGAGGCTGCGAGAAGGCTTGGATGGTGTCTTCCTACCATTGGGAGTCCCTTTGAACTCTAGGATTCTATATTATTATGCAGAGGCTGGGTGGCCATCTGTCAGGAGGGCTTTGCTTGTGCTTCTCCTGCCTGGCAGAAGGGGGTTGGACTGGATGACCCCCGAGTCCCTTCCTATTATTATTAATATTATTATTATTACTAGCCATCCCCTGCCACACATTGCTCTGGCCCAGTCTGTGTATATGTGTTTTTTTTGTGTATATGTGTGTGTGTGTGTGTGGGTGTATATATGTGTGTGTATGTATTTGTGTGTTTATATGTGTACATGCATATTGTGTATATGCGTGTGCTTGTCTATATGCATATTTGTGTGTATGTATGTATGAGGATATGTATTTGTATGTACATGTGTGTGTGTGTGTATATATATATATATATATATATATATATATATATATATTGGTCGTGTCAGGATCTCAAGTCGCTTCTGTTGTGAGAGAATTGGCTATCTGCAAGGACGTTGCCCAGGGGATGCCTGGATGATTTGATGTTTTATCATCCTTGTGGGAGGCTTAACTCATGTCCCGCATGAGGAGCTGGARCTGATAGAGGGAGCTCATCTGCCTCTCCCCGGATCTGAACCTGCGACCTGTCAGTCTTCAGTCCTGCCGGCACAGGGGTTTAACCCACTGTGCCACCAGGGGCTCCTACATGTGTATATGTATATATGTATGTGTGCATGTATATGTGTATATGTATATATATGTGTGTGTGTATGTRTATATTTGTGTATGTTTGTGCATATATATATACATGTGTGTGTATAAATGTGTGCATTGCATATGTATATGAGTGTATGTGTATATGGTGTATTTTTTGGGTGTTTAAGTCTGTTCCGCTGGGGTTTTGTGTGYGCGCGTGCATGTGTGTTTATGGTTGATGGACACTCGTTGGTCTGATACGTGTATTGTGTCCAAATTTCATCAGTTCACCCAGTGGTTTTTGAGTTATGTTAATCCCACAAACGAACATTACATTTTTATTTATATAGATTATTATTACTTTTATTAAGCAGGAACTAGATGGCCATCTGTCAGGAGGSATTGGATGGTGTCTTGCTGCTTGSAAGAAGGAGGTTGGACTGGATGGCCCTTAGGGGTCCCTTCTAATTGTTGTTGTTGTTAAGCAGGAGCTGGGTGGGCATCTGTAGGGAGGGATTGACTGGTGCTTTCCTGGCAGAAAGAAGGGGGCTGGGCTGCATCACCTTTGGGGGTCCCTTCCAACTCTAGGATTCTATTATTATTATTATTATTATTATTATTATTATTATTATTATTGCTACTATTATTGTTGTTGTTGTTATTTATTTAAAAATGCAATACAACTGTTTGGTTTGCTCCTGACACGATAAATAAGTAATTATTGCTGCTACTAATAGCTTGGGTACCCGGCGGCGCCTGGGTTCTTTGAGAAAGACCTTGTTTGTTTGGGGTGTTAGGTCATATCATTTAGTTAATTAGTAGCACTATTTATTAGGAAAAGGCCACTCTGATTTCTGGGTTGTTATAGGTTTTTTGGGCTATATGGCCATGCTCTAGAAGCATGGCCATATAGCCTGAAAAACCTACACTGATTCCAACCATGAAAGCCTTCGACAATACGCTCTGATTTCGTTGTTTCTTAATGCTTCCATTAGAAAATACATAGCAATGTGGTTGAACTACAGTTTCCAGAATCGTGGGCCAGTCCTCCCACAAACCAGGCATGTATGCACAGCTGGCCATGTTGAGTTTGTGTGCCAAATGTGGTCCAGATCCATCATTGGGTGGGTTCAATGCTCTCTGGATAAGGGTGAACCACCATTCCCAAAATCAAGATCCATTCCCAGAAAGGCCTGCAGTATGTTCAGTTGGTCATAGGGCTTCTCTGTGCCAAGTTTGGTCCCAGTCCATTGTTGGTGGGGGTCACAGGATCTCTGGATGCAGGTGAACTCAATCACCCCCAAACTCCACCTGTGCACCAAGGCATATAGTGGGTCATTGGGGGGAGGGGTGTGTGTGTGGCAAGTTTGGTCCAGGTCCGTCATTCGTGGAAGTCACACTAATATCTGGATGCGGATGAAAGTACTGCAGATCCCATCATCTGGGGTCCATCCTCCCCCAAACTGCACCAGGACATAAAGTGGGTCATGGGGAGGGGGAGGGTCTGTATGCCAAGTTTGGTCCAGGTCCGTCATGCGTATGGGTCACACTAATATCTGGACGTGGATGAAGGTACTGCAGATCCCATCATCTGTGGTCCATCCTCCCCAAAGTGGGTCAAGGGGAGGGTCTGTGTCCCAAGTTTGGCCCAGGTCCATCAGTCGTGGGGGTCACACTAATATCTGGATGTGGATGAAGGTGGATGAAGGTACTGCAAATCCTATCATCTGCAGTCCATCATCCCCCAAACCACATCAGGATATAAAGTGGATCTTGGGGGGGGGGGGGGGGGGGGTGTCTGTGTCCCAGGTTTGGTCCAGGTCCGTCGGCCGTGAGGGTCTCAATAGTCTCTTCCTGGCAGAAGGGGGCTGGACTGGATGACCTTTGGGATCCTCTTCCAACTCTAGGATTCTGTTATTATCATCATCATCATCATCATCAGTATTGATGGTGCCTTTCTTCCTGGCAGAAGGGGACTGGACTGGATGACCTTTGGGGGTCCCTTCCAACTCTAGGATTCTGTTGTTGTTGTTACTGATGGTGCTTGCCTTCCTGGCAGAAGGGGACTGGACTGGATGACCTTTGGGGGTCCCTTCCAACTCTAGGATCCTATTATTATTATTATCATCATCATCATCATCGTCGTCGTCGTCATCATCATCAGTATTGATGGCGCTTTTCTTCCTGGCAGAAGGGGACTGGACTGGATGACCTCTGGGGGTCCCTTCCAACTCTAGGATCCTGTTGTTGTTGTTACTGATGGTGCTTGCCTTCCGGGCAGAAGGGGGCTGTACTGGATGACCTTTAGGAACCCCTTCCAACTCTATGATTCTGTTATTATTATCATCATCAGTACCGATGGTACTTTTCTTCCAGGCAGAAGGGGACTGGACTGGATAAACTTTGGGGGGTCCCTTCCAACTCTAGGATCCTGTTGTTGTTGTTGTTGTTGTTGTTGTTGTTATCATTAGTACTGATGGTACCTTCCTTCCTGGCAGACGGGGCCAAGAAACAATATTTATATTATTTCTTGTATTATATTTTATTTATATTTTACTGTTGCATTCCTGTGTTGTATATTTGTATTGCTGTATTGTTGGGCTTGGCCTCATGTAAGCCACCCCGAGTCCCCTTGAGAAGATGGTGGCAGGGTTTAAATAAAGTATTATTATTATTATTATTATTATTATTATTATTATTATTATTAGGATCCTAGGCTTCTGCCAGACTGTCCTCCAAGCCAGTGGCTCCCTGGCCTGCCTTTCCATTAAACGTTAACCCCGTGTTTGTCTTTCCTCCCCTCTCTTTCGCAGGTGGATCCCGCCATGGGCCTTGCTCAACCTTTTGCACTGGGGCCCCTGCGGCCAAAGGACCTCCGCTGGAAGAAGCTTCCATGGTGAGGCTTGGCATGGAGCCCTCTTCACCCGGCGGTGACCCCGGACTCAGGGACGTCTTCTCGGATCGTTATGGAAGGGGAGGCGCGGACCGCGGGGGCTTGGGAGAGACCCGGTCAAGCCCTCCGGCCGAAAGCACGAGACCCTCCTCTCCCTTTGCACTGCTGGAAGACCTCGACCTGTGGCTGGATGGCTGGCAGGGAGCAGAAGGGGCCACCATTAACGAGGGGCCACCGTTAATGCAGGAGGAGAGCCCCCCAAAAACAGGCAAGGACCCTACACTGGATCTCTTCCAGGCCAGCATCCGCCAGGCCCAGCTCTGCGTCCTGGAGCTGCAAGGGGAGATCGACCGGCAGGTAGGGAGCCCCTCCCAGGAGCCTTTGCACTTGACCACTGACAGTGAGGAAGAGGAGGATGAGAAGGAAGAAGAAGAGGAGGAAGGCATGCCAGAGGAGCAGGAGGAGGAAGAAGAAGAAGAAGAGGAGGAGATGGAGTGCCTGTTCTATGACAACCCCCTCTTCCAGGAAAGCCCTGGACCCTCAAGAGACACCGACAGCTTTGAAGACCCAGCTCCAGAGGTCCAGGAAGTGAGGTCCCCACCTCCCGGCCCCAAAGAGATCCTGCTTGGCTGGAGAAGGCACCCTCCGGCCACCTCTGCAAGTGACCCCAGCCCTCTCTTGACCAGTCTGCCCCAAAGCCACCCTCTTCCTCCGCTGGTGATCACCGAAGAAGGAGACGAAGAGGAAGAGCTGGAGCTCCCCCGGAAAGAAGAAGAGGAAGGCATCAAGGTGAGGAAGCTGCCAGGGCCCCTTCCAGATGCGGCTCTGGGTGAATAGAATCGCTTTATTGTCACTGTATGTTGTAAAGTGAAATTTATTTATTTGTTTGTTTGTTTGTTTATGTATTTGTTTGTTTATTTACTTACTTACTTACTATATTTGTATACCGCCCCTCTCAGCCTGCAGACGACTCAGGGCGGTTTACAGTCAGCACCAAGACCAAAAACATACAATTAAAACATTAATATAAATATAAAACAAGTAAAAACAATCTATATCAATAAAAACATGCTTTCCCCAGCAAATGTTTTCCCCAGCAAAACGCTACAAAACACCCCCATCCCTCTGCATTCCTGCCACCACTGTACAGCCCCCAATGCCACATCAATTCAACATAACCACAGCAAAAGCTGCTTTGAACTGGGATGTATGGCAAGGTGGATTCAGATATTCCAGTTCAAAGGTAATATTATGGGTTATCTGCCTTGATAATCTGGTTATATGGCTACATGATCCCTTCGATCTTCCAGAGAGGCCCTTCTCTCGCTCTCGCCCCCGTCGCAAGTGCGACTTGTGGGGACGAGGGAGAGTGCCTTCTCTGTGGTGGCCCCTCGACTCTGGAACTCGCTCCCTGGAGAAATTAGATAAGCGCCCACCCTGGCAGTTTTCAAGTCTGAAAACTTGGTTGTTCCAGTGTGCTTTCAATGAATAATAATCCATGACCTTGACCAAACCTACATAAAATGTCCTAAGAATCACTTTATTCTATCCCCTAGTGCAATTAAACCTCATTGTTTTTCGTCCCATCTGATTCTCCTTCCAGATACATTATATTGCTTTCTCACCCAGTGTTTTTAAACTTTTAATCTTTACAATCGGCCCTGGCCATTGTGTTCAATTGCTATTATTCAATTATTGTGATTTTATATCGCCTTGTGTATTTACTTGTATTGTTTTTTCTATCATTTTGTATTTTATTTTCATTATATTTTATTGTTGCATTTTCATGTTGGATATTTGCTTTGCCGTATTGTTGGGTTTGGCCTCATGTAAGCCGCCCCGAGTCTGTTTGGGGAGAGGGTGGCGGGGTATAAATTTATTATTATTATTATTATTATTATTATTATTATTATTATTATGTGTGGAAGGGCCCTCAGTCTGTTTGTCCTTGCCTTTGTCACCCTGTACCGTCTGCCAGGTGACAATAATAAGCCATTATAAGGAAGGCCTTCTGGAGAAAGGAGAAAGTAGGCAGGCAGGAGTCCCAATGACACTCAAGCTACACCGGGTATATACACAAATACAGAATAGAATAGAATAGCTTTATTGTCATTGTGCTATTGCACAACGAAATTAAATGCCTTCCCCAGCACACCTCATAAAAAAAACCTACTCCTTCACACTCACATCCCACTGCACAGCCCCCAATGCCACATCAGTGCAAAGCAATGGAGTTCATCATATCCACAGCTCTAGGATAAAAGCTGCCCCTCAGTCTGTTTGTCCTTTCCTTTGTCACCCTGTACCGTCTGCCAGGTGGCAATAATAAGGCATTGTAAGGAAGGCCTTCTTTCTCAGAGCTGGAGAAGGGAGAAAGTAGGCAGTAGTCCCAATGCCATCCAAGCAACACCAGGTATATACATGAATAAATAGAATAGAATAGCTTTATTGTCGTCTTGTTATTGCACAACAAAATTAATTGCCTTTCCCAACACACGTCACAAAAACAACACCCCCATCCCTCCACACTCCCACCACCACCACACAGCTCCCAATTCCACATTAGTGCAAAGACATGGAGTTCAGTATAGTTACAGCTCTAGGATAAAATCTGTCACTCAGTCTATTTGTCCTTGCCTTTGTCACCTTGTACTGTCTGCCAGGTGGCAATAATTCAAAGAAATGATATGCTGGTTGAGATGGATGCCCAAGAATTCTCTGAGCTTTCTTGAGGCTACAAAATCTATAAAGCTCTTCCAAAGAGGGGAGAAAGAGGGCAGCCAATGATTCACTGGGCAGAAGTGGTGACCCTTTGGAGCACCATCCTATACGCCTCTGTCTCCTTCTTTCTAAGCTATTTTCCCAATGGAGAGGTGAGCACCATGATTGTCCTTTCTACAGGGCTTTATGTTGGGTATCCTCAGGTCTCAGGGTGGTGGCACACATGTCTTTGTTGATGGTGTCCATCCACCTTTTATTTTGCCTTTGTCCACATGGTTGCCGTCCTGCAATCTCAAAATGCAGTACTGTAGTATCTATTTATCCATTTCTCTATCTATCTGATGGATGTCATCCTTGAAGTGAGTGGCTTGACTTTGAAGGAGTTGGGGGTGGCCACAGCCGACAGGGAGCTCTGACATGGGTTGGTCTAGGAACCAAATGAACAACTAAACAACAGCTATCTATCTATCTATCTATCTATCTATCTATCTATCTATCTATCTATCTATCTGTTATCCATCCATCCATTTCAGAGGTTTTCAACCTGTGGGTCCCCAGATGTTTTGGCCTACAACACCCAGAAGTCCTAGCCAGTTTACCACCTATTAGGATTTCTGGAAGTTGAAGGCCAAAACATCTGAGGACCCACAGGTTGAGAACCACTGATCTGTCTATCTGTCTGTCTGTCTATCTAGCTATCCATCCATCCATTCATCCATCCATGTATTCATCCATGTATCCATCCACCTTCTTTTTGCAATGCCATTTTCCCAATGGAGAGCTGAGCATCGTGATTGTGGTTTTGTGTTGGGCATCCTTATGTCTCAGGATGACTGCATGCATGTCTTCATTGATGGTGTCCACCTACCTTTTCTTTGGTCTTTGTCCACGTGGTTGCTGTCCTGCAATCTCCAAATGCAGTGCTGTAGTGTCTATCCATTTTTCTATTTATCTAACCATCCATCCATGTATTAATACATGCATCCATTCATCTATCCACTTTCTTCTTTCTAAGCTGTTTTCCCAATGGAGAGGTTAGCATCGTGACTGTTGTATCCACGGGGCTTTGTGTTGGGCTCCCTCAGGTCTCAGGGTGGTGGCACGCATGTCTTTGTTGATGGTGTCTATCCATCTTTCCTCTGGTCTTTGTCCACATGGTCGCTGTGCCGTCGCGCTTGGGGGCTATTAGTCTTAAAAGGAGGATGGACGTGGCATCTTTCCCCCAAGGGATTGCTTCTTGCCCTCCTTTAGGAAACTGGAACTCCCAAGAACCCAAAACGATGTAAATAACTCAAAACAAGTTTTATTTGTCACAAAGTCATTTCTTCAATGCAATAAACTGGAAAACCCTAGAGGGGTGAAGGAAAACACACTTTACAGTCTCTATTAGTCCTGGGTCCAAGGGGTTTGAAGCTGAGAAGCCTCACCAGGTTTCCTCTTCCTCAATGGTTGTGAGTGCCGGAGCAAAACCACAACCCCAATTCAAATGGCCTATTTTGAAGATTCAGGATCTTCCTCTGGTGCC
>NW_026847882.1:21439404-21471717 GCF_025583915.1 Anolis sagrei ordinatus | reverse complement strand
ATCTTGCTTGGCCTTTGCCACTGCAAACTCTATTTCTCTCTGGGCCTTAGCCTGAGCTAGAAGCAGTTCCTGTTGTGCTAGGTCAGCTTCCTGTTGTGCTAGGTCAGCTTCCTGTTGGGCCCTAGCCTGTGCTAGAAGCAGTTCCTGCTGGGCTTTGACCTGTTGAAGGAGGAGCTCCTCCTCGTCAAAGGCCAGGCCTTGCTTAGCCATCTCCGCAGACGCCTCTGCTTCCAAAACCTCTTTCCTTATTTCCAAACGGACAGCCTCTCTGTTGTAATAGGCTGCTTTGGAAGATGTACTAAGAAATGAATGTGTGGAATGGGAGGAAATGCTATGCCTAGACGAATGTTTGGATCTAATGCTGGCAGCCTTAGAGGAACGCTTAAGCAGACTGGATCTAAGGCTTACACATGGGAAGCCTTGATCCCTTTGCTCTGGACCTTTAGATAAGGAACTAGGCTGTGATTCAAATAGAACCGCGCTGTAACACCTCCTCTCTTTTGTAGGCTAAAAGAAATTTCTTTAGCCCTATCTAAAGACGCTGGGTGGGAGGATTTGACTCTAATTTGTGGGACCTCAAAGTTTTGACTTGCCATAATGCAAAATTCAAAGGAAACTTAACCCACACTTTAAACAGTACAAATGCAATAGAATTTAAGCATACAATGGAAAAGGCACACAAAAAGGCAATGCAATTCTTGAAAAAAGACAATTACAATAGTTGCTTTCTTTAGAAGGTAAACCTTGCTTTGTTTAGCCTATTGAAGGCTCTCAGGAACTGTTGCTGGGCAGACTTCAAGAGAAGGCTGGCTCCTCCCACCCCTCAACCCTGGAGGGCTGAAGGCTGGCTCTGCAAAAAAGGCGGGAAGTGCAGAAGGCTGGAAACTTTGCAAAAGCTTGCTTGCTTCTGGCTGGATGTTGCAATTACTGTAGAAGCCTTGCTTCTGGAAAGGGCGGGAAACTGTAGAAGAAACAGAAGCTTGCAGAAGATGGCTGGAAACCCTGCAAAAGTATCAATCTTGCAGAGAGCTGGAAACTTTGCAGAAATAACAGTAGCTTTGCAGGTTTGTTTGCAGCAGCTGCAAAGGCAGGTTGTTACAATTTATCCACTTCTGCAAAAGCTTGCAAGGAGCTGGCTGAGGTGCAAAAGTTGGTTGTAGCAAATTGCTGTGGCTAGCTTGAGAAGCAAAAAAGGCGGGAACCCCAGGGAAATGTATCCACTTTGCAAACCTGGGCTTCCCCTCTGAAGGCAAAGGCAGGCTTCCTTTTGATTCTATTTTTTCTTTAGAAAACTATAAGCTTGGCAAAAATAAGACCCTTTGGCTCCTTCTTTTCCCTTCTTAGCACTTCTGGAAAAGAAGGCTTCTCTTAGCACTCTTATAAATAAGAGTGTTTACTCTCTTAGCACTGTGCCGTCGCGCTTGGGGGCTATTAGTCTTAAAAGGAGGATGGACGTGGCATCTTTCCCCCAAGGGATTGCTTCTTGCCCTCCTTTAGGAAACTGGAACTCCCAAGAACCCAAAACGATGTAAATAACTCAAAATAAGTTTTATTTGTCACAAAGTCATTTCTTCAATGCAATAAACTGGAAAACCCTAGAGGGGTGAAGGAAAACACACTTTACAGTCTCTATTAGTCCTGGGTCCAAGGGGTTTGAAGCTGAGAAGCCTCACCAGGTTTCCTCTTCCTCAATGGTTGTGAGTGCCGGAGCAAAACCACAACCCCAATTCAAATGGCCTATTTTGAAGATTCAGGATCTTCCACTGGTGCCAAAAGAACTTGCTTGAAGGCGCCTGGGTCTCCTCTGTATCATCCAGGATGATCTGGACATAAAGCATGAGTCCCAGGGGGAAAAACCTCAGAATTGGTGCTAAGAGGTGACTTAAAACAGGGTCCTTTAAGAATGAAGTCTCTTACTCACGTCCATGTTGCAGGAACTCTCATGGCAGAATGAAAAGAAAAGGAAGTTCTCCCCTCTTGCAGGAAGAGGTGGAGCCAAACAGTGCTGATTGACAGCTACAAGTAACCAATCCATACAAATATACAGAAACATGGCAAAAGGGGCAGGATTAAGCATGATACAACAGTTTAAATCTTACAACTAACAGTTCTATACATAGGTGGCGCCACTCGCGCCGTCACAGTCGCCATCCTGCAACCTCCAAATGCAGTTCTGTAGTATCTATCTATGTATCCATTTATTTATCTACACATCTATCCATCTATCTATTTATCTAACCATCTTTCTCTCCATTCA
This sequence comes from Anolis sagrei ordinatus, assembly GCF_025583915.1. NCBI lineage: Eukaryota > Metazoa > Chordata > Lepidosauria > Squamata > Anolidae > Anolis > Anolis sagrei. Next base: position 21,469,460 of record NW_026847882.1, on the reverse strand, counting down.
TGTATTCGTCCATCCATCCACCTTCTTCTTTCTACACTGTTTTCCCAATGGAGGGGTTAAGTATAGTAACTGTCGTTTCCACAGGGCTTTGTTTTGGGCATCCTCAGGTCTCAGGATGACAGCACGTATGTCTTTGTTGATGGTGTTCATCCGTCTTACCTTTGGCGTTCGTCCACGTGGTTGCCGTCCTGCAATCTCCAAGTGCTGTGCTATTTGTGCTCCTGATATTGTTTCTCTTCTCGTGACATTGCTGTACCACCATAGTCTTGCTTCATGCATTCTCTTGCTGATCACTTTTATTCTTAGTCTTGGCAGAAGTCATCATTTGTCACATGGTCAAGAAGTGCCCATCTCAGCATTTTCCATGGTGTTAAGGGCCTGTTCATGTTTCTTTGTTGCTGGCCACTGAGTGAACAACTAGTATCAATCTTAGCCTTGAGTTGTTCAGGCATTTTTGAGTCACATAGAATGCCAGTAGTTTGCTGCCTGTATGCTTCTGTGCAGTTTCCAAACCATGCGCAGATGCAGTAAGTTAGGACACACTCTAGAGCACAGTGGTAGAAAGTCTCCAGCGGTTTTCCATTCATTTGTCTGTTCCTTAGAAGTCTCAGATAAGAATACAATCCCTGCTGGTGTCGTACACCTCTGACCTCAAACATCACACCAGCTGGGTAAAATCAGCAAGCAGTTTATTGTAGAATATATGTAGGCAAATCAGTAAAAAAAAAAGTAAAACAGTAAAAGCCCTAAATCCAAGATAGTCTTAAGCTTCAAAGGAAAGCAAGTCCATGAGTACATAGAAATCCATGAGACAAGACACTTGAAACCATGAAACAATGCAGCAGGAAAATCCCATAGGCAAAACTTAAGCTTGGCAAAAACTTGGTACATGAAACACAAGAGCTCTTGAAAGCAAGACCGTGATAAAATAACAACATTGACTCGACTGAGGCAACTGTCTCCCATAAATCTTTTCCAGATTCCAAAACTGAAAAGAAAGCATATTTTTTGACCTTCCCACCAGATAACGATTTGTTATCTGTCTTTTGCTGTAGTCGGACTGAACGCCTCAGTCTCTGAAAGCTCTGCCTTTGTTTACTAAAGCGTCACTTTCTGTCCAGTGTTTCACTGTCCTCTCCCTCATAAACTCCTGTACCTTGCAAATCAAACTCAGCATCATTTTCAGACCATTGCTCTGAGAAAAGCAGTGATGGGCCTCTCTCAGGAATGTAGCCTTGGGAATCTTCCTGAAACAGTCCAGCCCTTTCTTCTGATCTTAGCTCAGGCCCAAGTGACCCCTCATTCCCAATTCCATCAGGAACATTCCCATCATGAACATCAACATGACCATAAATCCCATCAGACACAATCACAGGCTGAACAGACTGACATACAACAGCTCTTCACAAATGCTGCTGTATGAACGCTGCCCTAGGTTAGATCCTCCTTCACAGTGGCACCCAGGAACTTGAAATTGACCATCCACTCTACTCTGAGAGCTTGGCCTTCGGCGTCTTATTGAGGGGCTGGCTCTGCCCCTTCCTTCTTTCCGTGCTGCAGGTGGGCATTTACCCCTTTGGAGTAATGGGGGGCTTCAGGGCAGCCATTGATTCCATTGACACCTGACTTTGCCTCTCTGCAGATGCAAGCCCCATGGTGCTTCCCTCCCCAGGCAGATTGTGGTCTCTCCAGAGGTGTTTCCGAAGGTCCAGCCGCAGGTGAGTTCCAGGTCTGAGGAATGTGCATGGCCCCCCTGACCATTGGGGCTAACTGGCAAGCGGGGCACATCTTCCACACAAGAAGCAGATGCGAGGGGCCCTTCCAACCCCAGAAGAGGTAGTCCCACACCTGTCCTCCTCTCTCTTTCTCCAGGTGCCCACCCAACTGGCCAAGGCCTCCAGATGCAAGCCCCACGGTGCTTCCCTCCCCAGCCGGATGGTGGTCTCTCCGGAGGTGTTTCCGAAGGTCCAGCCGCAGGTGAGTTCCACCTCTGAGGAATCTGCATGGCCCCCTGACCATTGGGGCCCACTGTGGGGAGTGGGGCACATCTTCCACACATGAAGCAGATGCGAGGGGCCCTTCCAACCCCAGAAGAGTTGGTCCCACACCTGTCCCCCTCTCTCTTTCTCCAGGTGCCCACCCAACTGGCCAAGGCCTCCAGATGCAAGCCCCACGGTGCTTCACTCCCCAGCCGGAATGGTGGTCTCTCCGGAGGTGTTTCCGAAGCTCCAGCCACAGGTGAGTTCCACCTCCGAGGAATCTGCATGGCCCCCTGACCATTGGGACCCACTGTGGGGAGCGGGACACATCTTTCACACATGAAGCAGATGCGAGGGGCCCTTCCAACCCCAGAAGACATGGTTCCACACCTGTCCTCCTCTCTCTTTCTCCAGGTGCCCACCCAACTGGCCAAGGCCTCCAGATGCAAGCCCCACGGTGCTTCCCTCCCCAGCTGGATGGTGGTCTCTCCGGAGGTGTTTCCGAAGGTCCAGCCGCAGGTGAGTTCCACCTCTGAGGAATCTGCATGGCCCCCTGACCATTGGGGCCCACTGTGGGGAGTGGGGCACATCTTCCACACATGAAGCAGATGCGAGGGGCCCTTCCAACCCCAGAAGAGTTGGTCCCACACCTGTCCCCCTCTCTCTTTCTCCAGGTGCCCACCCAACTGGCCAAGGCCTCCAGATGCAAGCCCCACGGTGCTTCCCTCCACAGCCGGATGGTGGTCTCTCCGGAGGTGTTTCCGAAGGTCCAGCCGCAGGTGAGTTCCACCTCCGAGGAATGTGCATGGCCCCCTGACCATTGGGACCCACTGTGGGGAGCAAGACACATCTTCCACTCATGAAGCAGATGCGAGGGGCCCTTCCAACCCCAGAAGAGGTGGTCCCACACCTGTCCTCCTCTCTCTTTCTCCAGGTGCCCACACAGCTGGCCAAGGCCTCCTCTTCTCCGCCTGCAGCTCTTCCCTGGTCTCCACGCTGCTGCAAGAGACCCCTGAGTACCGTCCCCCGGAAGAGAGACCCTTCCCCATCTCTCTGCCCGCCCAAAGAGACCCCTTCCTGCATCCGCCTTGCCACTGCCCTTGGCCCTTAATGCAGAATGGGGGCCCCGGCGGCAGGAGCCTCTGCAACGGGCCTCCTTCCGGAGCCACCCACCCGCTTCCTGCGCATGGGCAGAGGGGCCCCGGGGAGCTTCCTGTCTGCGGGAGGAAGGTTCTGCGCAGGATCCGCACCCGGTTTCGCTCAGCAGCCCATTGAGGAAGTTGCCAGGTGCTTTGGACAGGTTGCCCACCGAAGTACCAGCAGAAGAGAAAGGTGCCGGAAACAAAGAGGAGGAGGAGGAGGAGGAGGAGGAAGGAGAGACAACGGCCCCCCAGCAGTAAGTCTCCCTTTTGGAGGATCCCTGTAGCCCTCCCTCCTTCTCAGCCGCCTGTCTGTCAGCTGCCCACAACATCCTCCGGCAGTGGTTAGAGGCTGAGCGAGAGTCAGCAGCAGGAGGAAGGGCCTGGTTTGGGGTGGAAGGGAGGCAGTTGAGGCCCCTTCGAGAGAGTCTCACGCTAGTGGAAAGTTTGGCACAGAGCACATGCATCAAACACTGGCCCACGGGACAAATCCGGCCCTCAGTGCCTTTCGATGCGGCCCTTCAGATGCTGGGACCCAACTCCTGCATTCCTTATCATTAAGACATCAGGGCTACAGCTAAGTCAGAATCATAGACTCATAGAGTTGGAAGAGGCCTCATCCAGTCCAACCCCCTGCCAAGAAGCATGAATATTGCATTCAAATCACCCCTGACAGATGGCCATCCAGCCTCTGTTTAAAAGCTTCCAAAGAAGGAGCCTCCACCACACTCTGGGGCAGAGAGTTCCACTGCTGAATGGCTCTCACAGTCAGGAAGTTCTTCCTAATGTTCAGATGGAATCTCCTTTCTTGTAGTTTGAAGCCATTGTTCCACGTCCTAGTCTCCAGGAAGCAGAAAACAAGCTTGCTCCCTCCTCCCTGTGGCTTCCTCTCACATATTTATACATGGCTATCATATCTACTCTCAGCCTTCTCTTCTTCAGGCTAAACATGCCCAGCTCCTTAAGCGCTCCTCATAGGGCTTGTTCTCCAGACCCTTGATCATTTTAGTTGCCCTCCTCTGGACACATTCCAGCTTGTCAATATCTCTCTTGAATTGTGGTGCCCAGAATTGGACACAATATTCCAGGTGTGGTCTAACCAAGGCGGAATAGAGGGGGAGCATGACTTCCCTGGATCTAGACACTATGATGCATGCCAAAATCCCATTGGCTTTTTTTGCCGCCACATCACATTGTGTGCTCATGGGCTCATGAGTTGGGATACAGCAGACATGGGCCAACTTCGGCCCTCACACCACCAGGTGTTTTGTACCTGCCTACCTGCGTGACCGCATTTCTGTGCAGGAACCCACATGATCTCTTCGATCATCTGGAGAGGCCCTGCTCGCGCTCCCACCTGTATCGCAAGCGCGATTGGTGGGGACAAGAGAGAGGGCCTTTTCGGTGATGGCCCCTCAACTCTGGAACTCACTTCCTAAGGACATCAGGCTTGCCCCAACTCTGGCAGTCTTTAGGAGGAGCTTGAAGACATGGTTGTTCCAGTGTGCCTTCCCATAATAATGATCCCATAGCACTTTGTCCTCCAAAGCACTTTATATTGTTTAGGTCTGCTTGTATGTTTCCACAAACGCCCCATCACTTTTTCGCCCATGTCCAGCATTATTTTTAAATTTTAATTACACTTGGCCTACCCATAGATTTTAAAGTGTGGTGTCCTACTGTTAATGCTTATGTTATTGTTTTATTGTTTTTGTTTGATTTTAATTGCTTGTATTGTTGTATTATGGGCTCGGCCTCATGTAAGCCGCACCGAGTCCCTTGGGGAGATGGTAGCGGGGTATAAATAAAGTTTATTATTTATTATTTATTTTATTATTAACTCCCAACTCCCACTGGCTGTTAGGAATTGTGGGAGTTGGAGTCCAAAACACCTGGAGGGCAGAAGTTTTCCTATGACTAGCTGTTAGGCATTGTGGGAGTTGGAGTCCAAAACACCCAGAGGGAGGGCCAAAGTGGCTCTCAATAGAAATGAGGTTGAGAGCCCCATCCCAGAGCCTTACAAGGGTCTAAGACTGGCATCCTCAACCTGTGACCTTGCAACTTCTTGATCCTCCAACTCCCAGAAGCCCTAATTGCCAGCTTTTTCAGTGGTTAGGGATTCGGGGAGTTGGAGGCCCAAACAGCTGAAGGACTGCAGTTTGAGTCCTTGATGGTGAGTGCACTTTGGCCAAGGAAGCAATGGGACTGCTGGGCATCTCCCTGCGGCTACAAAGAGGCTCTCGCTGGAGATCCTGCACTTTGATTTGAGGCTTCCAGCATCATGGGACCTCTGAGTAAAGGAGGTATGGGTTTTCTTCCAGTGTGTTGTAGGACTTGAACCATGGAGTTTCAGTTGGGGAAATGTGCTGGGCTCCTTGGTGGCTCCTTGCAGTGGCTGGGTTCGGGGCCAGCCCATGGTGATGGGCCTCTCTCAGGAATGTGGCCTTGGGAATCTTCCTGAAACAGTCCAGCCCTTTCTCCTGATCTTAACTCAGGCCCAAGAAACCCCTCATCCCCAGTCCCATCAGGAATATTCCCATCATGAATATCAACATGAACATAAATCCCATCATGAGCATCAGCATGAATATCAGACACAATCACAGACTGACATACAACTGCTCTTCACAAACGCTGCAGGCATGCTATGGCATGTCTGCAGAGAGGAGGACTACAGAGGAGAGCTTCAGATCTTCCACTAAGCCTACCTCCTCTCACTGGGAGAAATCAGTACCTGGCAAATGGTTCTGGGTTCAAACGGTGGGGCCAAAGGGAGAGAAGGGGTCTACATCCAGGTGCCAGCTGACCCACATCTTCTGTTCAGGACCAGGTGTCTAATGGCTTCCCTGAGCCCTTCTCTTTGCCCCCGCAGCTGCCCCCAGATCCCCCCCGCAGACCCCACCCACATGGACCCGGGCCCCAAGGAGCCCTCCCGCAACGAGGGGCCACTCATCGCCAACGGTTCTTCGGGAGACCGCTCGGCAGCCCTGCGCTTGGCCACTCGCCTCCACCGCCTGGACGGCATCAAGAAGTCCCAGGTGGCCTCCTTCCTCCGGAAGAAGTACGAACAGGGTGATGGCGGGTGGGGACCCCTTCCCTACAGCCCCCAAGTTCCTCTCCAAGGAATCCTCTCTGAGTGCCCCTTCCGTGCTTCCCTACAGCAATGAGTTCAGCCGGACTGTGGCCGAAGCCTACCTCTCCTTCTTCGACTTCCAAGGGAAGACGCTGGACCAGGCCCTCAGGTAAGGAGGGACCCCTATCACAGGAAATTGGAGGGGGGTGTCCTTTCTTTGGTTAAGGGCAGCATTTCTCAACCTTCCTAATGTCGTGACCCCTTAACACAGTTCCTCATGTTGTGGTGACCCCCAACCATAACATTATTTTTGTTGCTACATCATAATTGTAATTTTGCTGCTGTGGTGAATTGTCATGTAAATATCCGATATGCAGGATTTATTTTCATTTGCTGGACCAAATTTGGCACAAACACCTGATATGCCCACATTTTTGGGATGGGGGGGGTTGATTTTGTCATTTGGGAGTTGTAGTTGCTGGAATGTATAGTTCACCTACAATCAAAGAGACTCTGAACCCAGCCCACAATGGATCAGCACCAAACTGGGCACACTACCTACATGGCCAACATTGAATACTGGTGGGGTTGGAGAGCCGTGTTTGAATTCTGGGAGTTGTAGTTCACCAACACTAAAAAGGAAGAGAAGGACAGGCGGAGAGATCTTCAGCCTTCTATGCCAAAGGGGTTCCTAAGACCATCAGAAACATGTGTTTTCTGATGGTTTTTGGCGACCCCTCTGAAACCCCCCTCGCAACTTTGTCTTATAGTAAAGGTAAAGCTATCCCCTGACATTAAGTTTAGTTGTGTCCGTCTCTAGGACTGTGGTGCATCATCTCCATTGCTAAGCCGAAGAGCCGGCATTGTCCGTAGACACTTCCAAGGTCATGTGGCGGGCATGATTGCATGGAATGCCGTTACCTTCCTCCTGGAGTGGCACCATTTGATCTACTCTCATTTGCATGTTTTCAAACTGCTAGTTTGGCAGAAGCTGGGGCTAACGGTGGGAGCTCACCCCGTTCCCCGGATTTGAATCACCAAGTTGAGCAGCTCAGTGATTTAACCCACTGTGCCACCAACATGTAATGTTATGCTCTGTGTATATAATCTATTACGGACTCCCCTGTCGGTCCATTCCCAAACAGGTCCTTCCTGAAAGCCTTTGTGCTCACTGGGGAGACTCAGGAGCGCGAGCGGATCCTGAACCATTTCTCCCAGCGCTTCCACAGCTGCAACCCGGAGGCCTTCCACAGCCCAGGTAAGGGATGCCTCCCTTTCACGCAGAAGCCCCCTTCGGGAAGAGGCGAGGGCAATGATGCTGTTATTGTGGTCCATGTGAGTGAGGAAGGGCAGGGGCAGGGGCGGCTCAACCCATTACGCAAAGTAAGCATTTGCAGTATAGTTGATTTTGCTCATGGGCACTCTTGAGGCGTTCTTGGGGGAAAATAGACCTTGACATATGTCAGTTGTAGTTACTGGGATGTATAGTTCACTTACAATCAAAGGGTATTCTGAACACCAATGATGGAATTGAACCAAATATGGCACACAGAACTCCCAGGACGAACAGAAAATATATATCAGTGATTGGTTTTGGGGGGGGGGGGTGCACTAAAATACTGTTTGCTTACTGTTGAAAATTACCTAGGGCCGCCTCTGGGCAGGGGGCGTCCGTCTAAGAACCTGGCCCTCTTCCTTTTGTTGAGACTCACTGCCATTCCCTCTTATAGAATCATAGAATCAAAGACTTGGAAGAGACCTCATGGGCCATCCAGTTCAACTCCCTGCCAAGAAGCAGGAATATTGCATTCAAATCACCCCTGACAGATGGCCATCCAGCCTCTGTTTAAAAGCTTCCAAAGAAGGAGCCTCCACCACACTCCAGGGCAGAGAGTTCCACTGCTGAACAGCTCTCACAGTCAGGAAGTTCTTCCTAATGTTCAGATGGAATCTCCTTTCTTGTAGTTTGAAGCCATTGTTCCGTCCTAGTCTCCAGGGAAGCAGAAAACAAGCTTGCTCCCTCCTCCCTGTGACTTCCTCTCACATATTTTTACATGGCTATCATGTCTCCTCTCAGCCTTCTCTTCTTCAGGCCAAACATGCCCAGCTCTTTAAGCCGCTCCTCATAGGGCTTGTTCTGCAGACCCTTGATTATTTTAGTTGCCCTCCTCTGGACACATTCCAGCTTGTCAATATCTCTCTTGAATTGTGGTGCCCAGAATTGAACACAATATTCCAGGTGTGGTCTAACCAAAGCAGAATAGAGAGGGGTAGCATTACTTCCTTAGATCTAGACACTATGCCCTTATTGATGCAGGCCAAAATCCCATTGGCTTTTTTTGCCGCCACATCACATTGTTGGCTCATGTTTAACTTGTTGTCCACGAGGACTCCAAGATCTTTTTCACACGTACTGCTCTCAATCCAGGCATCCCCCATTCTGTATCTTTGCATTTCGTTCTTCCTTCTTAATTAACTACAATAATAATAATAATAATAATAATAATAATAATAATAATAATAATAATAGAAATAGTGAACTTTGTTTATATCCCACCACCAGTTCCCAAAAGGGACTCAGGGCAGCTTACGAGACACTGCAGTCCAGTATATAACATAAACGGTACATGACTACAAAACAGCATCACATAAAAATTATTTAAAAAACCACTATCTATATAAATAAAAATGTAATGTTCATTTGTGAGATTAACATAACTCAAAAACCACTGAATGAATTGGCACCACATTTCGACACAAGACACCCACTAGCCCAAGGAGTGACCATCACTCCAAAAAAATGATTGTGCCATTTGGGAGTTGTAGTTCCTGGGATTGATAGTTCACCTACAATCAAAGAGCATGAACTCCACCAATGATGGAATTGAACCAAACATGGCACACAGGACTCTCAACCTTCCTAATGCCGCGACCCCTTAATACAGTTCTTCATGTTGTGTGGACCAACCATAACAATGTTTTTGTTGCTACTTCATAACTGTAATTTTGCTCCTGTTGTGAATTGTCATGTAAATATCTGATATGCAGGATGTATTTTCATTCACTGGACCAAATTTGGCACAGATCCCCAATACGACCAAACTTGAATACTGGTGGGGTTGGGGAGGGATTGATTGTGTCATCTGGGAGTTGTAGTTCCTGGGATTGATAGTTCATCTACAATCAAACAGCATTCTGAACTCCACCAACGATGGAATTGAACCAAACTTGGCACACAGAACTTCCATGACCAAACTTGTCACAAGTACTCAATATGTCCCAATGTAAACACTGGTTTTGTTTGGGGAAAATAGACCTCCACATTTGGGAGTTGTAGTTGCTGGGATTTATAGTTCACCTAAAAATCAAAGAGCATTCGGAACCCCATAAACGATGGAATTGAACCAAAACTTGTCACACAAAACTCTAATGACGAAAAGAAAATAGTGGAAGAATTTGGTGGGCATTGACCTTGAGTTTGGGAGTTGTAGTTCACCTACATCCAGAGAGCACTATGGGCTCAAACAATGATAGATCTGGACCAAGCTTGGCACAAATATTCCATATGCCCAAATATGAACACAGATGGAGTTTGGGGGGGAAATAGACCTTGACATTTGGCAGTTGTAGTTACTGGGATTTACAGTTCACCTACAATCAAAGAGTATTCTGAATCCCACCAACAACAGAATTGGGGCAAACTTCCCACACAGAACCCCCATGACCAACAGAAAATACTTAAGGCCATCCAGTCCAACTCCCTTCATCAGGGCAAGAAAACGTAATCAAAGTGCTCCTGACAAAGAGCCATCCAGCCATAGATATAGATAGATAGATATGATTCACACACAGAGAGAGATATAGTATCATAGATTTGAAAAGGACCCCTAAAGAAAGACAATTACTGTATATACTCGAGTATAAGCTGGCCCGAATATAAGTCGAGGCACTTAATTTTACCACAAAAAACTGGGAAAACAGATTAACTCAAGTATAAGCCGAGGATGGGAAATGCAACAGATACTGGTAAATTTCAAAATAAAAATTGATACTAATAAAATTATATTAATTGAGGCATCAGGAGGTTAAATGTTTTTGAATATTTGCATAAAACTGTAATTTTTACATAGAATTTGCATACCCTTCCAATAAAAATAGAGTAAAATAATAAATGTAATAATAATAACAATAATAATAAATAGAGTAAAATAATAAATGTAATAATATCAACAACAATAAAGTAAAATAATAAATTGTAATAATAATAATAATAATAATAATAATAATAATAATACATAATACGTATTTATGGAGCCCCCGGTGGCACAGTGGGTTAAAGCACTGTGCTGGCAGGACTTGAAGACCGACAGGTCGCAGGTTTGAATCCGGGGAGAGGCGGATGAGCTCCCTCTATTAGCTCCAGCTCCTCATACGGGGACATGAGAGAAGCCTCCCACAAGGATGATAAAACATCAAAAATCATCCAGGCGTTCCCTGGGCAACATCCTTGCAGACGGCCAATTCTCTCACAACAGGAGCGGTTGCTCCTGACACGACAAAAAAATGTTTACGTATTTATAACAGAGTAAAACAATAAATAACCTTGACTCGAGTATAAGCTAAGAGAGACTTTTTCAGCCCAAAAAAAGGTCTGAAAAACTAGGCTTATACTCGAGTATATACAGTATATGTTGCGTGTTCCAGAGTGGGCAAACCAGACAATCTCCACATCAACACTGACAAAGAAACAGCAAGAAATACTGTTTATCCACAAGCAGAAAGAGATTATATATATTAGAAACCAATACTTTCTCATTACTTTATTTTCCAGATCACCAGACCAGGTCACAGCAACACCCGGCAGGGGACTGCTAGTCAACACATAAAAAAATACAATTTTAATCTCAAAACCATCAGTAATTAAAACTAGCTGCCATCGATTCAACTAAAGTGCCTGAGTGTCAGTTAGCCCCAAAACAGTCAGAGTTTTTTATTCAGTCAAACACTGAAGGCAAAAGGTGGTTGCAGCAAGTGTAATTGAACAAGTCACCCTGCTGGGTGGAGAGTGCCACACAAAATTGAGGTGCAGTTCAGTTTTTGTTGCCAACACTTTTGAGCATGTGCAAAGTTCAGTGAACTGAGCCTCATCTTTTCTTTTCCTTTGCTCTCTTATATCAGTATCTTTGTGCCTGCTTTCCTAGCAGCTTGTATCCCGCTCCCCCTTCCTGTTTGTTGCTAGACCAGTGGTTCTCAACCTTCCTAACACCGCAACCCCTTTATATAGTTGTGATGACCCCCAACCCTAAAATTATTTTCGTTACTACTTCATAACTGGAATTTTGCTACTGTTATGAATCGTCATATAAATATCTGATAGGCATGATGTATTTTCATTCTCTGGACCTTGGGAGTTGTAGTTGCTGGGATTTATAGTTCACCTACAATCAAAGAACATTCTGAACTCCACCAGAGATGGAATTGACCCAAACTTGGCACACAGAACACCCATGACCAGCAAAAAATAATGAAAGGGTTAGGTGAGCATTGGCCTTGAGTTTGGGAGTTGTAGTTCACCTATCTCCAGAAAGCACTGTGGACTCAAACAATGAGAGATCTGGACTAAACTTGGCACGAATACTCAATATGCCCAAATGGGAACGCTGTTGGGAGTTTGGGGAAAATAGACCTTGACATTTGGGAGTTGTAATTGCTGGGATTTATAGTTCACCTACAATCAGAGAGCATTCTGAACCCCACCAACAATAGAATTAGCCAATCCAAAGGTTCAAGGTTCCAGGGTTCCAAGATTACAGGAGACAGGTCAGGATACCGAAAATACAAGACCTGAGGGAAAAACCAGCAGCATCCACCACCAGACTTCCCACACAGAACTCCCATGACCAGCAGAAAATACTGTATATCCTGATGGTCTTTGGCGACCCCTCTAACACCCCATTGTGACCCCCCCCAGGGGTCCCGACCCCCAGGTTGAGAAACACTGTACTAGACAAAGAAACCTTTTGCTGGGATCTAGTTTTAGTTCTCTTCACTTTGTTTTCCACAGATGCTGTGCATACCCTCACCTGTGCCATCATGCTCCTCAACACTGACCTCCATGGGCAGGTAAGGCCCCGGAGTAGGAATGTGAGGCACCTTTTTGTGTCTTGGGGGGCACATAACACTGAGCCTGACCAAGTGTCCCCTTCTTTCTCTCCCCTCCCCCTCCCCAACATCTCCCCACTCCCTCCTGCTTCTCTTCCTGGCCTGCGAGGGAGCAGAAGGTGGGCAAGAGCATGTCCTGCCAGGCCTTCGTGGCCAACCTAGACGGCCTGAACGATGGGCAGAACTTCCCCAAGGAGCTGCTGAAGGTAACAAGGCTCTCGTGGAGAAGTGGGAGGCATTGGGTCATTCTTCAGGACCTGGCTGCCCTGTGGACCTGTACTTTTGAAGTTGCACTCAGTGACTTTTAAGGGAGGCATGTTGTCACGGTTTCCTATGATCTAAAGTACGACATTTGATTGGGGTACTTTGTGCTTTTCCTGCACGGCAGGGGGTTGGATTACATCGCCCGTGGAGGTCTCTTCCAACTCTATGATTCAAAGATTCCACATTCCAGCAAGCCTACCTAGCCAGTTGAAATCATGAATTTTAAACATATGTCCTGTGTTTTGGTCTCTGTCCTGTGTGATTAATGTGTAAAGGCAAAGCTTTCCCCTGGACATTAAGTCTAGTTGTGTCCAACTCTGATGGGTGGTACTATTCTCAATTTCTAAGCCAAAGAGTCGGCGTTGTCCATAGACGCCTCCAAGGTCATGTGGCTGACATGACTGTATGGAGCGCTGTACCTATTACTCACATTTGCATGTTTGCAAACTGCTAAGTTGGCAGAAGCTGGAGCTAACAGCGGGAGCTCCCCCCAATCCTCAAATTTGAGCCGCCAGCCTTTTGGTTAGCAAGTTCAGGGCTCAGCGGTTTAACCCACTGCACCACCAGTGATTCCAAATGTTTATTTTGCAGAAATTCTTTGATCTGTATCTTTTATGGAATTGAATTTTAATGTGTGTTTGTTGAATTTTTATATAATATTTTATATTGTACTAGCTGTACTCACCACACATTGCTGTGGCCAACCTTCCCTCCTTCTTTCTCTCTTTTTTTCCCTCCTTCCTTTGCTCCTTCCTTCCTTCCTTCCTTCCCTTTTCTTCTTTCCTTTTTCCTTCCTTTCTTCCCTTTCCTTCTTTCCTTTCTCCTCCTTCCTTTCTTCTCTTTCTTCCTTCTTCTTTCTTCTCTCTTTCCTTCCATCCCTTCCCTTCCCTTTTCTATTTCTTCTTTCCCTCCTTTTTCTTTCTCTTCTCCCCTTTCCTCTTTCCTACCTGCCTTTTTTCTCTTCCTTTCCTCTCTTTCGTACCTGCTTTTCTTTTTCCTTCTCTCCCTTTCCTCTTTTTTCTACCTGCCTCTCTTCTCTTCCTTTCTTCCCTACCTGCTTTTCTTTCTCCCTTTCTTCTCTTCCTTTCTTCCCTTTCCAACTTGACTTTATTTCTCCTCTTCCTTTCCTTCCTCCTTTCTTTCTCCCGTCTCTTTCATTCCTCTCTTTCCTACCTTCCTTTCTTTCTTCTCTCCCTTTCCTCTCTCCTACTTGCCTTTCCTCTCTCCCTTTCCTTTCTTTCCTACCTGCCCTTCTTTCTCCCTTTCATCTTTTCCATTCCTCTTTCCTCTCTCCTTTCTTTCTCCCTTTATTCTCTTCCATTACTCTTTCCTACCTGCCTTTCCTTCCTTCCTTTCCTGCTCTTTGTTTCCATGCTTCTTTCTTTCTTTCCCCTTTCTTCTTTCTTTCTCTTTTTTCTTTTCTTTCTTTCTTTCTTTCTTTCTCTTTCTTTCCTCCTCCTCCTCCCTTCTCTCTCCCTCCCTTTCTCCCTCCCTTTTTCTTTCTTTCTTTCTTTCTTTCTTTCTTTCTTTCTTTCTTTCCTTCTCCTTTTTCTTCTGTCCCGTCTGTATCGTCATGTAGCTTTTCGTCATTTGGCTTTTTTGGATTTTTAAGTCCTTTGTGGCTGGTTTTTTTTTTGGGGGGGGGGGGTTATGAGTGATGGTCACTCATTGGTCTGTTAGGGGTATAGTGTCCAAATTTGGTGTCAATTCATCCAGTGGTTTTTGAGTTATGTTAATCCCACAAACAAACATTACATTTTTATTTATATAGATTTGTATGTTTTGCACTGTACTGTGATCTGCCTCGAACTGTGGGGAGAGGCGGGTAAGAAATATGATGATGATGATGATGATGATGATGATGATGATACCCCTGGGCCTTTTTTGTGGCCCAGGGGTGTCATCATCTGAGTTCTGATGACTTCTAAAGCAGGCTGAGCATCCTTCTGGAATCTTTTGGGGGGCATGATAGGGGGTGCTGCTGCATAGGCCCCCTGCCCTCTCACCCTCTATCTGTCTATTTATCTATCTATCTCTTTCACTCTCTCCCTAGGGCCTGTATCACTCCATCCGCCAGGAGAAGCTGGAGTGGGCTGCGTAAGTCACTGCTATTGCAGGAGGGGCTTCCTTCCCCTTTGTGGATGTGGGAGATACTTCTGGTTGGTCCTTAGTGCTTCCTTTGGGAGGGCAAACTAAATGACCCTGCCAGGGCACCCCCATATAGACTTGCATGATTTCTCCATTGGCCTCCATTAAACTCTGCCATCATGGAGATTAAGATCTTCTGGGGAGGCCCTACTCTCGGTCCCACCCTTTGCAACCACGGTTGGTGGGGATGAGAAACAAGGCCTTCTCAGTGGTGGCTCCTCGGCTCTGGAACTCTCTCCCCAGTGAGATTAGATCCTCACCCTCCCTCCTCACCTTTAGAAAGAGAACAAAGACATGGTTATGGGACCACTTTTGACTAGTGAAATAACACAATACAAGAAACAAATATATAATACGGTAGGGTCCCACTTATCCGACCTTCACTTATCCGACATTCCATCTTATCCGACGCTCTTATCCGACGCCCCCCTTTTCTCCAGCATTTCCCTGCTTAAGGCTGTTAGGAATGGTGGGAGTTGAAGTCCAAAACACTTGGAGGGCCCAAGTTTGCCCATGCCTGTCCTAGAGTCTTAACCAATTCAATCTACTTTGTGGCAGCCACAAAAACAAAGTTACTGGCGTATAACAACAACTTTCAAAGTAAGGAGTGCACAATAAAACAGGAAATGGCCCTTGCAAACCAGGAACAGAACATTTTTCAAATGTTGTTCCATAGTGTTCTTGTTGTTGTTAAAAGTGACGGGGAGACCTTGCTTCCTGACTCCTCTGCTTCTCTTCGCAGGGATGAGGAGGAGGAGAAGGAGGGACCCCCCAATGGGCCCCCACCCCCCTTGCTCTCCAGCCAGAAGAAGAGCAACCCCTTCCTGACCCTGCTGCATGACCCTGGGGCCCGGACCTACCGCCAGGGCCCCCTCTTCCGTAAGATGCACGCCGAGGCCGATGGGAAGAAGAGTGAGTACAGCTGCAGGGAGGGGGTTGGGAAACGTTCAATTGGAGAGCTACTGCTGGAAGGAAGGGGCACTGGATCCTCCTCCTCTTTTCCTCTGGTTCTCAGCTGTGGGCAACAAGGGACTCCTGGGCTTTGTGTGGGGTGCCCCATTCAGGGCTCCCCTCCCAAGAACCTCTGGGTGAGTGTTTTGGGGGGCAGATTGAGGGCACCCACTTGACCGACCCTCCGCTCCCTTCCTTAGGGGTTGTGCAATAGCAATTAGAATGTCATGACCTCCTTCCTGGTGTTGTGGGGAACCATGAAAGTAGGCCATGCCTTGGCTTGTAGCTCACTTGAAGTAAGGGAGAGGGTTTCCATGGAATTGGTGCTGTGAAGGGGAGTACCAAAATGGGAGATGTCAAGTGAGATGGAAAGCAACTGTCAGATGGAACTTTGTTTGTAACTGTACTGTATGCTTTGAGAAATAAAGCCCTTCCAGTTTGTCTGTGAGGTAATTTCTTCTCTAGAAAACTGCAGATCAGGTCTGAAAAGTATTCATGACACAGCTCTAGGATAAAAGCTATCCTTCAATCTTTTTGTCCTTGCCTTTGTCACCCTATGTCATGACCTCCTTTCCTGGTGTTGTGGGGAACCATGAAAGTAGGCCATGCCTTGGCCTATAGCTCACTTGAAGCAAGGGAGAAGGTTTCCATGGAAATGGTGCTGTGAAGGGGAGGGCCAAAGTGAGGGATGTGAGGTGAGATGGAAACCAACTGTCAGATGGAACTTTGCTTGTAACCATACTGTATGCTTTGAGAAATAAAGCCCTTCCAGTCTGTCTGTGAGGTAATTTCATTCTGCAGCATTGATGCACCCTTGGGTTTTCTTTTCAGTTGCTCTGACACTTTAAAGCAGTGGTTCTCAACCTGGGGTCCCCAGATGTTTTTGGCCTTCAACTCCCAGAAATCCTAACAGCTGGTAAACTGGCTGGGATTTCTGGGAGTTGTAGGCCAAAAACATCTGGGGACCCCAGGTTGAGAACCACTGCTTTAAAGTAATGCGCACCTTTTGGGGCCAAAAGACAAAGAGGACACTTCTTGAAGCAAATAACCTTTTTTGGTTTCAGGATTTTGAAAATTGAGTTGCGCATTTGATTCGATGGCGCATGAGACTCGAGTAAATATGGGTAATTTCATTGTGCTGTTTACAATGACAACAAAGTCATTCTATTCTATTCCTCTGCAGCGCCGTGGGGCAAGAGGGGCTGGAAGAGCTTCCATACTGTCCTGAAAGGGACCGTGCTCTACTTCTTCAAGGTAACAAAAGGGAGGTGTCTCAAAAGCCTTGAGAATGGGGATCAGAATCTATAGAGGCTTTACCTACTTCTTTCTGTGTTCAGTGAGAGGGTCCTGGTGGGGTGCTCATTGGCCACTCTCGCATATAGTCTGCTTGGAAGAGAGTTTGGCCCCTTTCTATTTGCACCCATTCAGTGCACCTCTTTCCTCCAGGATGAGAGCTGCACGGAGGCCTCAGAGGAGCCCATTGGGGTGCACCATGCACTGGCGGAGCGGGCCAGCAGGTACACCAAGCGGCCACACGTCTTCCGCCTGCAGACGGCCGACTGGCGCATCTTCCTCTTCCAGGCCCAGTGAGTCCTGTTAGGGAGGGGGAAAGGGGGTCCCAGTGCTCTCCCTCTACTTTGTGGTGTTATGTAAAACTAAACCACGTGTGGTTCACGTTTGATCAGCCCACACACTGCCTTGCCAGAGAGATAAACTATTCCACGCAGGTGAACAGTAAAGATCAAGTACCTTTTGTATCACAAAATCACAAGTCGAACACTTCCCAAGCGTTTAGGACTGTGTAATGTATTTTCGAATTGTGCGCACAGATCCAAGTTAGGTGGCCTTTTGTGATTTTGTCAATGATGTTTGTTGTTGTTAGTCTGTGTAACGTGTGAACATTGCAATCAGCCAGCTTGATGAGCAAGCTGACGGTCCCTTTTGCCTCTCTGCAGAAGCGCGGAGGAGATGGGATCGTGGGTCTCCCGGATCAACCTGGTGGCGGCTGCCTTCTCCTCACCGCCCTTCCCGGAGGCCGTGGGCTCCCAGCGGAGGTTTGTCCGGCCCGTCCTGCCCACCGCACCCTGCAAGAGTCCCCTGGTAAGACCTTGCAAGGTGGGAGGAGTCATCCTTGGCATCGCGGGGGTCCTGACGCCTTTGCCCCTTGTTTCTTCTGTCAGGAGGAGCAGTACCAGGCGCATGGGGGTTGTGCAGAGAGGGCCTCTCTCCTCCTGCAGGAGCTGCAGCGAAGCCTCCCGGGGGAGAAGCGCAGCCGCGGGCGGCACCTGGAGGAGTACCTGCTCAGGAAGGAGTACCTGCTGTATGAGGTAAGACAAAGGGAGTCCCTCAGCCACCCAAAACACTCTTTGGGGCAAGGCTCGAGGCAGATAATTGTTCCATCCAGAGCCAAGGGTGCATCTCTGGTCTGGGCCACAAAATAATTAATAATAGTTTTGGAACCTAGTTGTGTTCCCCCTTTAAAAGGCAAACCCTGAAACCTCCAAGGCCCCGTTTCCCAATGAGACACTGAGAGGCAAGGAGATGGAGATGCAACAGACTGCTTTGAGTCACCCTGAGGGGGACTCAAAGCGGTTTACACATAAGTAATGGCAAAATTCAATGCCAGTACAAACAATTAAAATTATACACTACAATTAGACATAAATCAAATTAAAACAGAACATCCATAAGCAATATAAGATCACAGTAATTGAATCACAAAATAAAATAAAATATAATACATCACAGTGGGCAGTGGGCAGTGGGCTGGGCAAGTTGCAAAGATTAAAAGTTTAAAAACATTGGATGAACAGGCTGTGTAATGTATCTAGACAGAGGATCAGAGGGACAAATATGAGGTTTAATTCCACTAGAAGATGGGATAAAGTGCTTCCAAGGGCGTTTTATGCAGGGTTTGGTCAAGGTCAGGGATTATTGTTCATTCATCGAAGGAACACTGGAATAGCCAAGTTTTCAAAGTCTTCCTGATGGTCTTTGGTGACCCCTCTGAAACACCCTTGTGACCACCCCCCCCACGGGCCCTCCCCCCCCCCCCCCCCCTGACCCCCCCCCCCCCCACTGAGAAATGCTGAGTTAAGACAACCCACAAAAAAGTTACATCAAACTTCTAACCGGAAATGTACCTTAACCCTTTAACTAGTATTTATTTATCGTGTCAGGAGCAGACCAAACAGTTGTACTGCATTTTTTAAACAAACAAACAAACAAACAAACAAATAAATGTAACCATATTATTCACATCTCCCTCCCTTCTTCTCTTGCGCAGAAGCGGCGCTACGAGACCTACGTGCGGCTCCTGGGGGCCCGGCTCAGCCGCCCCATGTCCTCCCAAGACCCCCACGACCTGGAGGCCGGCTTGGAAGGGGGGCCCGAAGAGGAGGGGGAGGAGGAAGAGGGGGGCACCCCGCGCTTGCAGAAGTCCCACTCCAGCCCCTCCCTCAACGTGGAGGGCCAACCCGCAACAATAAGCGGCCGCACAGGGACCGGCGTGAAGGTCAAGCGCAACATCTCCGAGCGCCGCACCGTCCGCAAGATCCTCATTCCGCGGAGGAACAAACTCTTGCTCTGACCGCAACCCCCCCCCCTCTTTGACCTCCCTGGCTCTGTGGCCCTTTGGAGGGGGGGGGCAGGATCCCCTCAATGGGGGCACAAAGTGATGCCTGCCCTCCTGCGGCTGCCTCCTCTTCCTCTCCTTCCGCTTGGCCTCCCCAAGGCCTCCAAGACTCAGGGAAACGGTCCTGCCCTCCTGCTGTTTGTTTGTTTTTTTTGGGAAGGGCAATCGTAGTGGGATCTTTGTGCAATAAACAGGTTGGACTGGATCTGTGAAAGCTCATTTCAAACAGGGACCGAGGCCAGATCTTATGGCGACCCCATGCCTTGAGTAGGGCTTTCTTTGGCAAAGGTGGTTTGGCCGGTTCCTTCCTCTCTCTGAAGCAGAGCCGACAGCCTTGTCAGAGCCTAAAGAAGCAGCCTCGAAGCCAAACCACATCACCTTTCCTCCCCTTTTCTTCTGCCAACAGCCTTTCCCCTTAATCCCTCTCACAACCTACACACAGCTTTGCAGGATGAATTAGCAAAAGGTAAAGTGGAGCCATGAGTAAGACATGACTAAGACCGTCCTCCCCGAAGTGCAAGGATAGGGCAAGAAGGAAGGCAACCCTAGGAAATGTTGGGTCTCCTGGGTTAGGAACAGTACCTTTATCCCAGGTTCTATGGGCCTTCAGGTCCCCTGAAGGTGACCCCATAAGTTTTATAGGGTTTTCTTCGGCACAGATGGTTCCTTCTTCTGAAATAGTGCCTGCTTGTCTCCCATCCAATTACTGACCAGGACTGGCCCTGCTTAGCATCCAAGCTCAAAGGGGATCTGGAGGCTTTACTGCAGCCATGGGCAAACTTCAGCCCTCCAGGTGTACCGGCTGTTACGAATTGTAGGAGTGGTAGTCTAAAACACCTGCCAGGCCAAAGTTTCCCCGTGCCTGCTTTAGGGTATTTAGACCCATGGCTTGAATGTATATGTGCATACCTTCATATCTAAATATAAGCAACATCACCTGGTATTCTTGGTCGGTCTCCTATCCAAGTGCTATCCAGGGCTGACCCTGCTTAGCATCCAATATCAGGTATTTAGACTCCAGGTGTCCTAATTGGTTCTATCATTAAAACATGGGAAAAGTTTATGAAACTGCAAAATGTCCCCTCTACAAAATAATAATAATAATAATAATTATTATTATTATTATTATTATTATTATTATTATCTATATATATAAAAATGCTCTGTGCATAATGAGTACCTTAAAAACAAAAGAACCAATGAACGAAATCACACCAAATTTGGCAACAAAACGTCTCACTACACAAGGAGTGGCCATCATTCAAAAAATTATGATTTTGTCATTTGGGAGTTGTAGTTGCTGGGATTTATAGTTCACCTACAATCAAAGAGCATTCTGAATGATGGAATTGAACCAAACTTGGCACACAGGCCTCCCATGACCAACAGAAAATACTCACAGCGTTTGGTGGGCATTGACCTTGAGTTTGGGAGTTGTAGTTCACCCACATCCAGAGAGCACTTTGGACTCAATGATGGGTCTGGGCCAAACTTGGCACGAATATTCCATAAGCCCAAAAACGAACACAGGTGAAGTTTGGGGGAAATAGACCTTGACATTTGGAAGTTGTAGTTACTGGGATTTATAGTTCACCTACAATCAAAGAGCTTTCTGAACCCCACCAACAACAGAATTGGGGCAAACTTCCCACACAGAACCCCCATGACCAACAGAAAATACTTAAGGCCATCCAGTCCAACTCCCTTCACCAGGGCAAGAAAACGTAATCAAAGCCCTCCTGACAAAGAGCCATCCAGCCATAGATATATATATATATATGATTCACACACACACAGATATATCATGGATTTGAAAGGGACCCCTAAAGAAGTCAATGATATGTTGCATGCTCCAGAGTAGGCAAACCAGACACTCTCCACATCAACACTGACAAAGAAACAGCAAGAAATACTGTTTACCCACAAGCAGAAAGACATTACATATATTAGAAACCTGCACTTTCTAATTACTTTATTTTCCATATCACTAGACTGGGCCACAGCAATGTGTAGCAGGGGACCGCTAGTTATTATTATTTGCAAGAGGGACATCCTGCTGCAGCACAGTTTGCAATAGTTTTCCAATAAATATCTCAAGAGAGTCTCAACCAATTCAGCCACAAAAGAAATTTCTGGAATATTTATCATCAGAAACGAACTGAGGGTACAGTTGTAATGTATCTAAAAAACACAAAGTTAAAAAAACTTGACATGATGCTAAATGTGCTTTGACCAGTAGCTGGCCACTTGGGAGTGCCTCGGGTGTCGCTGTGAAAAAGTCCTCCATTGTACATGTGGCAGGGCTCAGGCTGCCCTATAGTCGGTGGTCTGTGGTTTGCTTTTCTCCACACTCTCATGTTGTGGACTCCACTTTGTGGCCCATTTCTTAAGCTTGGCTCTGCATCTCGTGGTGCCAGAGCGCAGTCTGTTCAGAGCCTTCCAAGTCGCCCAATCTTCTGTATGCCCAAGAGGGAGTCTCTCATCCAGTCTCAGCCATTGCTTGAGGTTTTAGCCTGCCACTTATGGCAGACTAGGGAGGAGCTGCAGGGAGGGTGATTGGAAAAACCATCACTGGTTGAAAAAACAATCACTGGACCCCACTCAATTCGTCAACTATCGGCCAGTTTCCAATCTTCCCTATTTGGGCAAAGTCCTGGAATGTGTGGTGGCCTTGCAACTCCAGGATTTCTTGGTAGACACGGATTATCTGGATCCGGCGCAGTCTGGCTTTAGGCTGGGACATGGTACTGAGACAGCCTTGGTCGCCTTAGTGGATGATCTGCGCCGGGAGCTTGACAGGGGGAGTGTGTCCCTGTTGGTTCTGCTGGACCTCTCAGCGGCCTTCGATACTGTCGACCGCAGTATCCTGGGACGCCTCGCAGGAATGGGCCTTGGAGGCATTGTCTTACAGTGGCTCTGGTCCTTCCTGGAGGGTTGCTCTGAGAAGGTGTTATTGGGAGACTCCTGTTCGACCCCACAACCATTGTCTTGTGGGGTTCCTCAGGGATCAATATTGTCTCCCATGTTGTTAACATCTACATGAAGCCGCTGGGGGAGATCATCCGGAGTTTCGGGGTACGGTGTCATCTGTACGCGGATGATGTCCAACTCTGTCACTCCTTTCCACCTGCTACTAAGGAGGCTGTTCAGGTCCTGAACCGGTGCTTGGCCGCTGTGACGGTCTGGATGAGGGCGAACAAATTGAAATTGAATCCAGACAAGACAGGGGTACTCCTGGTCAGTCGCAAGGCCGAACAGGGTATAGGGTTACAGCCTGTGTTGGACGGGGTTACACTCCCCCTGAAGACGCAGGTTCGCAGCTTGGGTGTGATCTTGGACTCATCGCTGAGCCTGGAACCCCAGGTTTCAGCGGTGACCAGGGGAGCATTCACACAGTTAAAACTTGTGCGCCAGCTGCGCCCGTACCTTGGGAAGTCTGACTTGGCCATGGTAGTCCACGCTCTGGTTACATCCCGTATAGACTACTGCAATGCTCTCTACGTGGGGTTGCCTCTGAAGACTGCTCGGAAGCTTCAAATGGTCCAACGTTCGGCAGCCAGGATGCTAACAGGAGCGGCACTCAGGGAGCATACAACTCCTCTGTTGCGCCAGCTCCACTGGCTGCCAACCTTCTACCGAGCACAATTCAAAGTGCTGGCTTTAGCCTATAAAGCCCTAAAACAGTGGTTCTAAACCTATGGGTCCCCAGATGTTTTGGTCTACAACTGTTAGGACATTAAGATCGTCTGGGGAGGCCCTGCTCTCAGTCCCGCCGGCTTCACAAGCACGCCTGGCGGGGACGAGAGACAGGGCCTTCTCAGTGGTGGCCCCTCGGCTGTGGAACGCCCTTCCTACAGATATCAGATCGGCCCCCTCCCTATTGGCATTCCGGAGGAGAGTGAAGACCTGGATGTTCGAACAGGCATTCAATCAAGCAGTATAATTGAGTGTAATTGACTATTGGAACACGGAATAATGGATAATGAAATTGGATTCTGATTTTATTGATGAGATGTGATGGATTTGTTATATTGATGTATTGGTGTCTAATTAATTGCTATGCTACTGTTTTGAAATGTCCAGTGATTTCCTATTGTGTATACTGAATTATTGTTGTTAACCGCTCTGAGTCGCCTTAGGGCTGAGAAGAGCGGTATACAAATAAAGTAAATAAATAAATAAATAAATAAATAAATAAATTGGGGAGTCTTCCTTTGTAAAGAAATACAGAAAAGTTGTGGGTGACAAGAGAGACAAAGGGCCACTGGGACTGGATGCCCAAGGCCGGTGTCACCCGAGGAGAAGGCACTGCTTAATCGGGGTGAAGGGGTGCAAGAGCCCGCTTTTCCTGAGGCCCTGATCCCCAAGAAGGAACAAACGAATGAATGAACGAACGGACAAAGAGAGGAAGGAAGTCAAGAAAGGGATGAATGAAAAGAAAGAAACCAGGAAGAAAGGCCTGGAGAAAGGGCCAATGGAAATCTGAATAGGGGCCGCAATTGGCCCCTGGGCTGTACTTTGGACTTGCCTGCCTTAGAGGTCCCTCTACTGGCCTATAAAGGGCCCCTCACTGCAGCACTGAAGGTTCACCACTAGAGGGCAGCCAATACACAGAGGATAGCGTCAAAACATAAATGATTAGCTATTGATGGTCAAGCAGCAGCTCAGATAATAACAATGCTAATAACAACAACAAGCCTTACGAAACAAGAACTTATAAAAACAAGAACTGGAAAGTCTTACGATGACCAGAAGTGCCGTCTATTTATTTATTTATTATTTGAACTTATATGCCGCCACTCCCCTGGGGCTCGGAGCGGCTTACAAGAATAGCTAAAATCTAACAAAATTTAAAAGCAATTTAAAACAATTTAAATACAACAATATCAAACATTAAAAGCCTGTCGAAACAGGTATGTCTTACATGCCCTGCAGAAAGCTGGTAAGTCCCGCAAGGCCCGGACTTCAGGTGGCAGAGTATTCCAGAGTGATGGTGCCACTGCTGTGAAGGCTCTGCGTCTGGTTGCTGTTAGATGCAAGGTCTTGACACTGGGAATTGGGAGGATTTCTCCCAAAAACAAGGTCTCTACCTTATGGGGGAGGGGGAAACCACAAAAGCATAAATAAAATTAATGTCCATGTGCACAAA
This sequence comes from Anolis sagrei ordinatus, assembly GCF_025583915.1. Taxonomy (NCBI): domain Eukaryota; kingdom Metazoa; phylum Chordata; class Lepidosauria; order Squamata; family Anolidae; genus Anolis; species Anolis sagrei. The sequence goes on along the minus strand of NW_026847882.1, from coordinate 21,444,961 downwards.
ATGAAACTTGTTCTGAAGGATGATGGGATCTCTTAAAATTGTTTGTATAAGTGTAAATATAAATGGGCTGGCAGGAAAGGCAGGAAAGGTTAAAAAATTTAGATTACAAAGTTTGGCTAGGTCAGAAGGAGCCCACTTTCTTTGTTTACAAGAAGTCCATCAAGATAATGATAAACAACCACTTCTGAGCTCTAGTTTGTGGGAAACAGCTGCTATAGCTAAAGGGAATAAAAGATCAAGGGGAACAGCGATTCTAATGAGGAAAAATACAAATATTCAGATTTTGGGCCAATTAGGAGATAGACAAGGGAGATATATATTCTTAAAAGCTAAAATAGCCAGTCCTTCCTAGAGGGTCGATCTCAGAAGGTGTTGCTGGGGGACACCTGTTCTGCCCCACAACCATTGTCTTGTGGGGTTCCACAGGGATCAATATTGTCTCCCATGTTGTTTAACATCTACATGAAGCCGCTGGGGGAGATCATCCGGAGTTTCGGAGTACGGTGTCATCTGTACGCGGATGATGTCCAACTCTGTCACTCCTTTCCACCTGCTACTAAGGAGGCTGTCCAGGTCTTGAACCGGTGCCTGGCCGCTGTAACAGTCTGGATGAGGGCGAACAAATTGAAATTGAATCCAGACAAGACAGAGGTACTCCTGGTCAGTCGCAAGGTCGAACAGGGCATAGGGTTACAGCCTGTGATGGACGGGGTTACACTCCCCCTGAAGACGCAGGTTCGCAGCTTGGGTGTGATCTTGGATTCATCGCTGAGCCTGGAACCCCAGGTTTCAGCGGTGACCAGAGGAGCATTCACACAGTTAAAACTTGTGCGCCAGCTGCGCCCGTACCTTGGGAAGCCTGACTTGGCCATGGTAGTCCACGCGCTGGTTACATCCCGTATAGACTACTGCAATGCTCTCTACGTGGGGTTGCCTCTGAAGACTGCTCGGAAGCTTCAAATCGTCCAACGTTCGGCAGCCAGGATGCTAACAGGAGCGGCACTCAGGGAGCATACAACTCCTCTGTTGCGCCAGCTCCACTGGCTGCCAATTTGCTACCGGGCACAATTCAAAGTGCTGGCTTTAGCCTTTAAAGCCCTAAACGGTTCTGGCCCGACCTACCTGTCCGAACGCATCTCCTCCTATGAACCAGTTAGGACATTAAGATCGTCTGGGGAGGCCCTGCTCTCGGTCCCGCCGGCTTCACAAGTACGCCTGGCGGGGACGAGAGACAGGGCCTTCTCAGTGGTGGCCCCTCGGCTGTGGAACGCCCTTCCTACAGATATCAGATCGGCCCCCTCCCTATTGGCATTCCGGAGGAGAGTGAAGACCTGGATGTTCGAACAGGCATTTAATCAAGCAGTATAATTGAGTGTAATTGACTATTGGAACACGGAATAATGGATAATGAAATTGGATTCTGATTTTATTGATGAGATGTGATGGATTTGTTATATTGATGTATTGGTGTCTAATTAATTGCTATGCTACTGTTTTTAAATGTCCAATGATTTCCTATTGTGTATACTGAATTATTGTTGTTAACCGCTCTGAGTTGCCTTAGGGCTGAGAAGAGCGGTATACAAATAAAATAAATAAATAAATAAATAAATAAATAAATAAATTGGGGAGTCTTCCTTTGTAAAGAAATACAGAAAAGTTGTGGGTGACAAGAGAGACAAAGGGCCACTGGGACTGGATGCCCAAGGCCGGTGTCACCCGAGGAGAAGGCACTGCTTAATCGGGGTGAAGGGGTGCAAGAGCCCGCTTTTCCTGAGGCCCTGATCCCCAAGAAGGAACAAACGAATGAATGAACGAACGGACAAAGAGAGGAAGGAAGTCAAGAAAGGGATGAATGAAAAGAAAGAAACCAGGAAGAAAGGCCTGGAGAAAGGGCCAATGGAAATCTGAATAGGGGCCGCAATTGGCCCCTGGGCTGTACTTTGGACTTGCCTGCCTTAGAGGTCCCTCTACTGGCCTATAAAGGGCCCCTCACTGCAGCACTGAAGGTTCACCACTAGAGGGCAGCCAATACACAGAGGATAGCGTCAAAACATAAATGATTAGCTATTGATGGTCAAGCAGCAGCTCAGATAATAACAATGCTAATAACAACAACAAGCCTTACGAACAAATGCAATAAAAACAAGAACTGGAAAGTCTTACGATGACCAGAAGTGCCGTCTATTTATTTATTTATTATTTGAACTTATATGCCGCCACTCCCCTGGGGCTCGGAGCGGCTTACAAGAATAGCTAAAATCTAACAAAATTTAAAAGCAATTTAAAACAATTTAAATACAACAATATCAAACATTAAAAGCCTGTCGAAACAGGTATGTCTTACATGCCCTGCAGAAAGCTGGTAAGTCCCGCAAGGCACGGACTTCAGGTGGCAGAGTATTCCAGAGTGATGGTGCCACTGCTGTGAAGGCTCTGCGTCTGGTTGCTGTTAGACGCAAGGTCTTGACACTGGGAATTTCCAATAGATCTTGGTCCTCAGAACGGAGGGATCTCTGGGGTTGGTAGGGGGTGAGGCGGTCCCTCAGGTACATCGGCCCCAGACCATGCAAGGCCTTAAAGGTGAGTACCATCACTTTGAAAGTGATCCGGTGCTCAATTGGTAACCAATGCAGTTGTAGTAAGATTGGTGTTATGTGGCATCTCATCGGAATTCCCGCAAGAAGCCGAGCAGCTGCATTTTGTACCAACTTGAGCTTCCGGATCACCGACAGAGGAAGGCCAATGTAGAGGGCGTTACAGTAGTCCAGTCTTGAGATGACCGTGGCCTGGATCACCGTAGCTAGGTCATCCCTGGACAGGTAGGGGGCCAGCCGTCTAGCCTGCCGCAGATGAAAGAAGGCGGTTCTGCTAACGGCGGAGACCTGGGCCTCCATCGTCAGCAGAGGGTCCAAAAGGACTCCCAGACTCTTTACCAATAGCGCCTCGCCATCCAGGGTAGGCAGCTGGATGTCCCCACTGCCCGGTTGACCCAGCCATAGGATCTCCGTCTTTGCTGGATTCACCCTCAACCTGCTGGCACGCAGCCATCCAGTAACGGCCTCGAGGAAAGAGAGAGACGAGACCATGGATGCAAGAAAATAGCCCAGACTGACTATATGGAATGTTACGAAAGGCGAGTAGCAATGGTGCACTGGAAACTTTGCAAGAAGCATGGCCTCCCCTGCAGTAAAACCTGGGATGAGTGCAAGCTGAAAAAGGCCATGGAAAGCAAAGACGCAAAAATACTCTAGGGGCCCGTCCAGACAGTACCTTTATCCCAGGAGCTTCTGTAGCAAACAGGAGTGTGGCCAGAGGCCACCCCTCAAAATGAGGAAGCAATTGCTACAAAAGGCAAAAAACACAAAATTTCCAGGTGCGGGAATATTGCAGTTTTCAGCTGAATATTTGCATCTTCGAATGCCTGTATGTCCTATGTCCCTGCAATCGGAAATCACAGGATTTTTTTAAAATCTAGGTTTGTTCCCAGGGTTTAGATGTTTGTTCCTGATTCGTCGGTTTCTAAAAAGAAGGTGACACTTGAGTAAAAGGCAAAAACTTTGTTTGTTTGCCAGAAACGTTATGAAACATGGGGAGGGCACATTTTCTCTGGCCAGGACAAAGTTGTGACCCCCTAGTCGACGTTATACATCTTTTCACAGTAAGAAAAATCAGGAATAGCCATGTATAATCCAGGAAGATTCAAATACTTTTGTGGCATGATTTTCAGTAATAAATTGGTTACTTTCTGCTGTAAACATATGAAAATAGAGCATAAAGCCTTGATTAAATGATACACACCAAACTGACCAAGGCTTAACCCTTATTATCCAGCCTGGCATCCTTGCCCTTAGCAAAACTATAAGTTACTATCTCTTATTGGGGGGGGGGGTCATGTTCGACTTCACTTCCGTTCAGGTATTTCAAAGCTCCCTGCTTGGGCAGTGATGGCATGATCGTCAGCATAGATGAAAATCTCTGTCCCTTCTGGCAGTGGCTGATCATTTGTGTAAATGTTAAACATGGATAGAGCAGGCACACTCCCCTGAGGCAGGCCGCTCTTCTGTTTTCGCCATCTGCTTCTCTACTATGACTTGCAGCATGCCCTCCTTGCCCACTAAGAATTGCTTCCATTGGCCACTCTTTTCAAAAAATGCCAACAAACAGAGCAACGCCCTAAAATGGGATTATATGATGATGATGATGGAAGGAGTGATATCTGAGCCACTTAGGTTCCTCCCGGGGCGATTGTTTCAGCTTTGAGAAGGGATTCAAAGGAGCCCTTAAAAGCATAGGCTGTATATACAAAGCCGTCCCTCCCAAGAATGGGAATAATGCAACTGCAAGCTCAAACTTGGCTGCTCCGAACCCAGAATCCCTTGCTGTGATTGTCTGCGATGAGTTCCCACCACAACGGTCAGGGTCAGATTTCGACTAATTAATAGGACTGTAATAACACTATTTTGAAAGGTGCCATTGCAAGGGCAAAGTCTGGAAAGTTCAATATTTGGTCAATCAGCGGCTAAAATGGCTAGAGGATTCGGCACATCTCAAGTTACTTGTTTGCTTATGGGCACCCCATGGATCTCATAGGTGGTTTTGCCATCTCCTTCCGCCAAAAGAGAGCCAACAGCCTCAGGGATTCCCTTAGTTTTCAATTCGGCTTCAGGAATGGACTATTAAACTGTGCAACACACATTTTGTTCATGGGTTATTAATAAAAACATGGAGAAAGTCCTGCACAAACTGAGTTTGTGCAGGAGGGACATCTTACAGCACATTAGGTAAAGGTAAAGGTTTTCCCCTGACATTAAGTCCAGTCGTGTCCGACTCTGGGGTGTGGTACTCATCTCCATTTCTAAGCCGAAGAGCCAGCGTTGTCCATAGACACCTCCAAGGTCATGTGGCCGGCATGACTGCATGGAGCGCCCTTACCTTCCCACTGGAGCAGTACCTATTGATCTACTCACATTTGCATGTTTTCGAACTGTTGGTTGGCAGAAACTGGGGCTAACAGCGGGAGCTCACCTCACTCCTTGGATTTGAACCGCCAACCTTTCGATCAGCAAATTCAGCAGCTCAGCGGTTTAACCCACTGCGCCACCAGGGGGCGCCAATATAACAATATAATAATTGTATATTATATACTACATATAATATTACTAGTAATATTGCAGTATAGTGGTATAGTACAGTATAATAATATATAACACTAATATTGTGCTATGCTTATAACATATTATATTTACATTTTTTTCATGTTAGGAGTGACTTGAGAAACTGCAAGTTGCTTCTGGTGTGAGAGAATTTGCTGCCTGCAAGGACGTTGCCCAGAGGATGTTGCCCGGATGTTTTTGATGTTTTACCATCCTTGTGGGAGGCTTCTCTCATGTCCCCACATGGGGAGCTGGAGCTGACAGAAGGAGCTCAACCCTCTCTCCTCGGATTCAAATCGCTGACCTATCGGTCAGCAGTCCTACTGGCACAAGGGTTTAACCCATTGTGCCACCGGGGGCAGTAAGAGTACCTAAAGCTTTAGAGAGCTTCAGTTCAACCA